>JASCZW010009004.1:0-45772 GCA_034211315.2 Aedes japonicus
TTAGCTTTATATACGGTATGCATTCAAACACATTCAGTGAAGCTTCTGTAAACTCACCAGTCATTACCAGATTATCTCGGAAAGTTCAGGTTCAAAAAACTGACCTTGAGTTCAGAACTTAAGATATACGGTAGTAGCCTTAGCCTTTTGGGCTATACAAAGCTACGACAAATATTAACACATATTCAATGAATATTCTGAAATCATAGGATAATATTGTTAGTTTCAGGTCATTCAAACTGTCCTTCAAAACATATGGTCTACAATTGTAACAATAGCTTTATGAGCTATACTAAGTTAAATTAGTTTGTATGGCATAGAATATTCCAAGATTATATCATAATGTCAGTTGGTCTTTCTGGACATTCACTGAATATATTTGAATACATATTGTAACATTGTACAATGGATAAAGTTTCAAGTACAACTTTAGATTTTATGTTCTGAACTCCTGGGAAGTTTGAACGCCCTGCATATAAAAAAAATTCTACTTTTTTCAATCATTTCTATGTTGTGCAGAATTTTGTGAGAATTCACAAAATTTGCATGTATCAATTAGGCCTGAAAGGGTTAATTTCAAAGAACATTGCATTGTACCATCTAAATGGCTTATATTTAGTCTCAGTAGTTCTACGTCATCATTTCGAGCAACTCAATGGGGCTGTATCTTTGCTACTAAAGCTAATAAACCACAGCGTCCTCTTCTTTTGATATCTCGTTCAATGTCTGTCATTCATTAAACAACACAAAACAAAGTGAGACAAAACCTCAGAAGCTAGATTTTAGTTAATCCTGAATAAAAATCCGATTGACCTTCCGGAACGGAAAAAAATGTTATCACGATGTTACACTCCTGTTACTCTCAGTAAGATCTATACAAATGTTGGTTGAAAAAAAAACATCAGGCGGGTAAGCGATAAGGAATTAATGCTGCAGTGAAAAAAAAAAAACGATATTAAAACCAATTTCGTTTAGGTAGTTTGTTTGCCGATTCTCAAACAACTAAATGCTATTTGCAAAACACTTTCCTGCTATGACACATGAAATTGGCAATTTTATATGAAATTTATTTCAGTACAAGAAAATATCAATTCAATTCAGTGAAAAATTACATGATATATGTCATAAATTCGTTAAAAATTAAAAACACATGTAATAATAATGGTGTTTCGTCCAGGGCTTGACCAGGCCCTACGTTGTGATTTATTTCTCTAGCTGATACGACGATGACAAACAAAAACAAACGGACTACTATGTCGATGATAATTTATTACCACCGAGAGGCAGCGTGCCAGCTCGGTGGGTACTAGACAGTAGGTAAACGCTACTGAAACACCACTAGAACACCACTAAACTAAAGACATCGATGTGTCGCTTTTATAGGTGACACGAACTACGGATAATAGTGCCGTGCGCACCGTATCGCTACAATGGCGCATAGATACGGCGCGCCGACAGTGTTGTTCCACGCTGCCCACTTTAGCTGCAATCAGGGTTGCCAATATTTTTTTTGAATAAACTGGAAGAATGCCACAAAAAAAAAACTGGAAAAACTGGATCCTAACAAAAATAAAGAAAAAGCCCGCAAAATGAAAAACCTTTTGCCGCATGTTCCAATCTATATGTTTTATGTAAAAAAATATTGTTTTTACTATAAATTCTTTACACTAACAGAGATGATTACTATATACCACATTGTCATTTTAGGATTTCTTATATTCTAGATTATATACAAACATTTCGACATAAAATAGAGCGAAAATAAAGCGAATATAACCACATATTCAGCATAAAGTATGTTAGGCTTTCACCATGTGACATATGGTTGAAACTGTATATATACTTTAGGATATTGTTAATTTATAACTATCAACTATAGAGTTATTGTCAGAAAATATGAATATAATTATCAATAATATGCAATCGTCAATGAACGGTAAAAATAATTCTCTTTGATATCGACGGAAACAATTAAAAAAAAAAATCATTATATGTCCTTACATTCCAAATTTGAATAAAAACAAGACTCCCATTTCAATATAAAAAGTTATAACACTAAATCTTATACAAAATAATTTTGAAGGATTTGGATTCTACAATAGTAAAAATAAAACAGCATTTAGTTGTCGACTAACTCCCGTTTTTCTATTATGAACGCTTAATTTGTCGCGATAATGGAAGCTATCAAATATATTACTGATTCTCAGAGTTGCTGCCTCAAATTACTGTATAATAAGATTTATGATAGCTACCCTACAGGAAAAGTTTTTTCTTTGATTTATTATAACAACTTCCAAGAGTTAGTCATACAGCGGATTCCAGGTCACATCACTCTATCAGGAAATGATAGAGCTGATGCTGCAGTCTAATAAGGTATTTCAAGACCAACACAGGAGAACTATCCTCTACGGTAGGTGACTATTTCATAAACTTCAAAACTGAATTAATGTCAGAATGGAAAACAGAACTATTCTGAGTTACCTGAAGACAAAGGAAAACAACATATCAAAATAATTAATCAAAATTAATTGGAACCTTGGTACTATGAATTAAATTTGTCCACTATACAGCCAAAATAAAAAGGAAGATTGTTATGCAATTTCGCAGTGGTCTACAGAGGGAGAGCTGAGATTTTTTTTCATTCATTGCCCAGTGATTGTGATTTTTAAAGTTTAATTTCTACTCGAAAGTGTTTTACCTGCGATTTTCATTGTATTTCATTTGTGCACGAGTACTAAATATATTCGTGGTGTTCCACGTGAAAAGGATGATGTGGAAATATATGCCGAATAGCGGAGAGCTTTTCCCTTAGAGACATGAATGCATCCTTTAGCATCACATGGTGGCCGTCCAAATGAAGACTGAACATCAGTAACCATTTTCGTGAGATCTATCCGATTATAACTAAATTTGAACGATACTACTAAATACGTGCCATCGTCAAAACAATATGACTTGATGATGGAAGTGTATGCACAATACTCATTTCCATTTGATGTTTGTATTGTCTCTATGCGGCGCTGGTTGTAAGTGAAAGTGACCTCGGAATGGACGTGAGTAACCGGGCATTCTGAAATGGGTCACTGGAACTCAACAGAGCTATCACCTTCCAACTCCCGGGCTAAAAATGTTTGTCGTGTCAACAAAAGTTCGTTTAACTGCAAACATTTTTCTTCCATAAAAACACTGCCGGACGGTGGGCGTTGGATTGTACAAACACACACACACACACACACACACACTCACACAAACACAAGATTGTAATGCAATTTCGCATGATTTTGTTTCATTTCTCGTAATGGATCGTAACTTGGAGGAAAAGAATGCAAAATTTGTCGTGGTAAAAAGGCAACACATCAATTCGCTTTGAAAAATTCAATATGTGAGTGAAGTTGTGCAATGAATTAGTGTTGAGTAGTGTAGAGTGTAGAGTCCAGAAGTTCAATGGCTCACAAAAAATGATCACGATATGCAACCAAGATTCGGACCGAGGCTGCCTGCTTCATGGCTCTAGATAGTAACCATTCAGCAACTTTAACAAGATGAAAATAGTTGAATAAAAGCCCTACACTTGCTTCGATTGTCGAGGCACTCGGCGATACAGTAATGAAACAAATGTCTCTCACATACACTTGCATTCATTTCATAAAGAAGGGCAAACTTGAATAGAGAGATAGTGGAGTGGATGACGAGGAAAATAAAAATAAAACACTTTAGCGCCAACATTTGATTAGGGCAAATCTGCTTTTGTAAACAAACACTTTGTCTGCTAGTTTATCGGAAGTTGAACACCATTCCTTCAAATTGAATATATCAGCGGACAGAAATAAAGCTCCTCTTCCTTAAAGAGTGCTTAATTTGTATTTGTAATTTTTGTTCAAGAGAAACTTACTACGAAAGCCATTGTTTACAAAAGCGGATTCGCCCTAATTTAGATGTTGCATTAGTGGCTCATGGCGTTGCGGCATTCTGTGATATTGTCTCACCCATATTGAAAAGTTGTAGACGGATGAACGAAGACCCAACGGTTGCTTCGACTGTTGAGGCACTTAGTACTCAGCGATAAATTTGTTTCGAGGAATCTGTTTGCTGCCAAACGCTTGCACACACTTGCATGGCTTCGGTTATACCATAAAACGCTTTGTGGATCATGTTGGGCAAAATTTCGTTTTCTGAATCATGCGGATTTCTCAAGATATGATTGCAAAAACTGCAATTGCATTTTTTACCACCTTTTTAACTTTTGGGTGTAGAAACGATTGCTATAGGAAGAATTAGAACCTTTCACACGGCTACAAAGGACACGTAAGAAAAATGAAACTTGATCAGATCAGATACTTGTAGTACTTCTAATGTGCAAAAAAACCCCACTCATTTTCTTTAGAATGTAACAAATTATCTGGGATAAGACGAAAGTTTCGACTGCTCTCTAAAAAAGTAAACTGTAAAAATGCTCTCAGAAATACAAATCAAGATGAATATCTACAAGTCGCTAAATTTATCAGTGAGGCAGGAATAAATGTTTGAGTCCAGTTTGCGCTATTAATCACTTCTTTTTGGGCCCTCACCTGTGTAGAAAGTTGTTGGTTTGCATGATAAAGCTAATCAAATTGTTTTTTTCGCTTAACCGTCGTTTTAAGTATTAATTTCACTTAACGCTTGGCTAAAATTAACCCAACAGGTCTGGGCCATTAAAAGGAGAAAAAAAACACTACAAATAGCAGTCTTTCAAGGGAATAGGAATCTTTCCACATTCTTAAAAAAAGGTTCAACAATAAAAAGGTGATTTTCAATCTAGCAAACATGGTTCTTAAGAAAAAAAAACTGGAGAAAACTGGACAAAAGTTAGAAAAACTGGACGATTTGCAGATTTAACTTTTTGACTGGATCAGGTAAAAAAACTGGAAGAATCCAGTTTAAACTGGAACATTGGCATCCCTGGCTGCAATAATAGCATCAGGCTATCATTGCATGCTAGCCGCTCGCAATGGGTGGAAACAATACACGCTCCCGGGGGGACGCGTGTTTGGTGCTACTCAACAACAGCAAGCACGTCGTGTGCCGTTTGGGATCGAACATACCGGCGCCCGAAAACGAATGTTTTCCAATAGCGTTCGGCAGTAGCTTGCTGTTGGTTGTGCGGGCAGGATGGAACGAACTTGTTGGTGCTGGTTTCGACGCTGGGGTCGATTCATGCTTGCAAGGCTTGCAATTAATGACACTCGGGTCCAAATGATGACGCTTGGGTCCAATGATGACACTAGGGTCCAAGGGTGGATGCTACGATCCGGCTGGTGGATGCTACGATCCGGCGAATGGACGCTACGATCCGGCTGGTGGACGCTCTGGTCCGGCGGGTGGAAGCTACGGTCCGAACGGGTGGACAATCTGGTCCGGCGAGTGGACGCTACGATCCAATGCGAGTGGTGCTGGCGACAGTCCGATCATCCACGTTGTCACATCGTTCCTCAGGGGTGTCCGATATCCTGGTCACGGCACCAATGTTTCGTCAGGGCTTGACCAGACCCTACGTTGTGATTTTTACTTTCAGAGAAACGGCGACAAATGAATGATAAACGGACTACTTGTCGCCGAAGTTCCTGCTGCTGCCGCTTCGCCAGCCAAGCCTGTTAAAATGGCCAAGGTTGCTAAGGGAGACGCCAAGAAACCGAAGAAGCTGGCCACTCATCCTACGGTGAACGAAATGGTCGTAGCTGCTATCAGTACCCTGAAGGAGCGCAAAGGATCATCTCTGCAGGCAATCAAAAAGTACGTTCCATCCTGCCCGCACAACCAACAGCAAGCTACTGCCGAACGCTATTGGAAAACATTCGTTTTCGGGCGCCGGTAGTTCGATCTCAAACAGCACGACGGCTTGCTGTTGTGTGAAAAGCGACAAACACGCGTCCCCCCGGGAGCGTGTATTGTCGCTATTCACACAACAGCAAGCCGTCGTGTGCTGTTTGAGATCGAACAAATGGTTTTATCACAGACAAATAGACATAGCTCTTGCAGTTTCTTCATAGACCACTCTTAAAACGATCTATTCAATTGTTTTTTAGTTGGTAGTATTACCACAGGTTGCGCACATAGCCGGTTCCTTTACGTTTGACGTTAGCACACTACCGCCATCTGTTCAGCTTTTTCATCCATCACAGTTTGCTCAATAGATGGCGCAGGTGTGATAGTGACAATGATTTGTAGTGCAAAATGTTCAATGTGTTATGTCTGTTTGTCAGTGATTTTATTTTCGACTGTAGTTTTAAATCTTTTAAATGCTACAATTGGGACCTCAGATCGCTCAGTCAGTATTCATACAATCCATCAAGCCGCAGGTAGCGGGTTCCGTTTAAAGTCGGGTTGAAGAAATCTTTTTGATTTTCCTGGGCAAAGAGTACAATTTGGCTTTGCTTTGCTTGGAATTGCGTGTAGAATAATCAGCTGAGAGCAGGTGGAAGATCGTCGGAAAGAGCATCGAAGCCAGTTTGAATAAATGCTCCAATGCATGAACATAAATCGAAAAATTATTATGGTAACTTACCTCATAAGATTAATAAAAATCTGATCAATTTTTGATCGCTAAGAAATGAGACCATCGTTATCGTTTTTTCGTAGGCTTGGTGCTTGTTTTGCTCTCTCAATGCTATGAGTTCCACCAAATCCGGAAATTATGTTTCTCTGTTTTCCTAAACAAGTGCCAGAAAGAACATCACAAACAAAATCGCAAACTATATACCCTCGATGCGAACGTTGCTGCTATGCAGATACCAAGAAATATTTTCCAAAATGAAAGCAGCTTCTGCTTGCTGATGTCGGACTAAGAAGCTGATATTTTCGGTGCAAAACTCGGTTTCCAACAAATGGTTTTTATTTTCCGGATCGGCAGTTTTTTTATGTGCATGATGATCTTTGAAGGCTGTGCGTTTTTCTCTGTACGGTGGGTCGTGTCTTTCAAACAACGCCCGGCAAATTTCCAAGACTGGTAATTTCATGAGAAGGATTTTCTCTACTAGCCGCGGGACGATTCAATTTCTGCAAACAACTGGAAAGAATAATTGATCATTGAATATGCCCATAAAGTGTGACTGGAGTGGAATATCACTGAGACAGAATATATTTGCTGTTTAGAAATACGATGATACACACATAATGGAAAGAATTTATTGTCCAAAATGGAAAGAATTTCCAAAAAAATTAACGACAAGATGTAATCCATGCTTGTAGTTGTTATGATGACAGTATTAGGCATAGTGTATTATTTTTTGTTATGGTAAATTTTATGCAACTGGAATGCACAAAGTAGCACAATCGATTTATTACAAATCGATCTTATTATTATTTGAAGAGTCAAATTGTTTTTTTTATTGCGGTCGAATTGAAGGTGTTACAAAATTAGTTCTGTTGTGTTCAAATCAACGTAGATGGAGCGGAACATCATATCAGTTCCAATAAATCCAATCCAGACCGAATATTCACCATCGGTCCCTAACATATTGAATCCCTTCTCGATTTTTTTACCGTTCAGAAATTTAGCTAACCAAACCAATCCTCATCACATACAGCGAAAGCAGACAACAAAACACTATACTTCGCCATCAGCCTCGATTTCACGTCAGTAGATATCATCCGAATCTGTTAGGCCGAAGTATCAAATACTCAAAATATCGAATTAGCAACCCAGGCAACGATAATCCACAACCAACAGCTTGTTCGATGGCAAAAACAGAGCTCGAACCAGAGAAACCCCTTCACCGTAGCTTAGAGTATACTAATTTCGCTTGCCCTCACCACCCCACCTCTGACCAAGCCCGGAACAGGTTCGATTGTTTTGAAAGCAGCCCCAGTGCTGCCTGTGAAACGTGAAACGATTAGTTCGAGCTCGGGTGCACTGTCTCTTTCTACTGCTCCGGAAATTATGAGAAAAAAAAATTCTGCACATGGCAAATGTTGTCCTGCAGGAGATGTGAGTTCCCATCTGCAGTTACTGCTGCTAATTCAGCTTGTTCGGCTAATGGAGTGCCCTCTTGTTGGATTCCCAGAGCTTCAATTACACATTGAACAGTCTGAAAGTTTAGCACCATTATGTACGTAATTCAATCCAACTCTGAACCGAATGGCAAGTGCGAGCACATGATATACTCCGTTTTGCTTGATATAAAATGGGAAAACAAACATGCTTCGTAATATCATGGAATATAGGCAGTTGGAAAAAAGCTAGGATTTTCATGTTCCTGATTGTTTATTGTTGAAATTCCAAAAAACTTTGTTGGCATTCATGTTTACTTCACACGAGAGTGAGAATTTCAAAAATGTAAACACACACTCACAAGATACAAACTGCAGAAACTGAGTGAAAATCATAAACTACTTTTATTAAGGTGTGACCCAGTTAGAATTGTAACATAGTCTATTGCGCATATTTCCAATATAACTACATTTACAAAAAAGTATTCAGTTTTAACTAAAATGTTTGACTTTATGTGAACTTTAAAGGGAAAACACAAAAAAATAATCATCTCGATTTCGAAGAAATTAGCGTACTTTTCCCGGAATACGTTTCATCAGCCGGCGCACATTATTCGCATCAATCGTTTTGGCAATCTTATTCCACTTGGTTCTCAATTCATGGATGCTTTTGACGACACTGTCATTCACCTTCAGCTTCCTCTGCATAGTAGCCCAAAATCTCTCTATCGTTCAGAGCTTGGGACAGTTTGGTGGGTTGAATTCTTTCGGTATTAACTAAATCCCGTTGGTTTCATACCACTGTAACACTTTTTCACTATAATTTTCTTTTTAATAATCGAATCAACTTTACAGAGCCAAATTTTCATATTTTTATACATCATTTATCTTAAAACTAAGGTTAGGAGGATAGAGCCGGTTACTCGCGGCCGTCTCGAGGATAATAGGAATAACAAATTACGGATGGGAAAGAGGGTGGAAATGGTATAAAGTATGGTTTACACATTGAATTTAAATTCCTAATTATCTAAATACTTATAACTATACAATATATGGTTTTCTTTTGACTTGGACATTTTTTGAAAAAGAAAAAAAAACACACACATATACAGATAAAAAAACTTATAGTAAACGTAAAGGTTAAACTAACTACAATCTAAGGCTAATGTTAGTCAAAAACACATAAATGAGTTTCATGTACTCCAAATCACGTACAGCCAAAATATCTCGAATTGGCACATTGGGTTGTCTACCTCGAGCCCGAAGGGAATCATAAAGCTCAGATCTGACTCCACGATGCTCAACACAAGACCAAATAACGTGATCTGCGTCCTGATAGCCTTGTCCACACTCACAGAGATTGCTGTCGCTCAGCCCAACCCGGTATAAATGAGCGTTCAAAGAATAATGATTGGACATGAGGCAAGACATGACACGAATGAAGTCTCGACCCACATCCATCTCCCTAAACCAAGATTTCTTCGACACTTTTGGGGTGAAAGAATGTTGCGATCGCCCCAAATCTCCTTTACTCCATTTATATTGCCAACTGACGAGTGACTGTTGACGAAAAATAGGAAAAAAAAATCGTTGAAGGTGATTTTTCGGTGATAAATATCGCCTTCCATAGCACCCACCTTTGCATGTGAGTCCGTTTTCTCATTTCCCGGAATTGAACAATGAGATGAGATCCATACAAAGGTGATGATAAAATAACGCGAAGATATAGCACTAAGAAGCTCCTCTATTTTCATGAGAAAATACGAGGAGTGCTTTACCGGCCTCAAGGAGCGAATAGCCTCTATAGAACTGAGACTATCCGTGAAAATAAAGTACTGATCCGGTATTAATGAGGCAACAATTTCTAGCGTAAAGTGTATTGCCGCTAATTCAGCGACATATACGGAACAAGGAGCATGAAGTTTACGATTGGCGCTATAAATTCCATCGTAAACACCAAAGCCTGTTGACTCCTCTATCAATGATCCGTCAGTGAAGAACGATTTAGTGGAATCAACTTGGCCAAACTTTGCAGCAAATATCACCGGTGCAATCATAGGACGATGATGCTCTGGGATTCCATAAAGCTCCTGCTTCTTGGATAAATCGAAATGAACCGAATTGTCGAAATCGGAGAAACACACACGATTGGAAATGTTCGGCGAAGGGCTAACATCCTGTACAAATGGTACAAGGTAATGAAGCGGGTTTGAGGATTCAACTCAAGGAGCTTCTCAAAATGTTCGATCACCTGGGGGTTCAGAGCTTCACACCTGGTGAGGAGCCGGAGAGATAATTCTGTACAACCGATCCGAGAGTGGCAACATGCCAGCCAGCACTTCAAGACTCATGGTGTGAGTCGAGTGCATGCAACCTAACGCGATACGAAGACACCGATACTGAATACGTTCCAGTTTAATGAAGTGCGACCGAGCCGCTGACTGAAAACAAAAACTACCGTATTCTAAAACCGATAAAATCGCTGTCCGGTACAACGTTAGAAGATCTTGCCGATGCGTTCCCCACCAGGTCCTGGTCATTGTGCAGAGAAAGTTGATCCTTGGCTGGCACTTTCGCTTCAGTTACTCAATATGGGATCTCCAGGTGCACTTTGAATCGAACCAGACCCCAAAATAATTTTAAAGACATAGAATGAGTTATCGGCCTACCCCAATTTTAAAGTTCGGTTGTGCTGGGTTATGCTTCCTAGAAAAAACTACCAACTCAGTTTTCTCCGTAGAAAATTCGATACCTAGCTCTAGAGCCCAAGTAGACAAATTGTCCAAGGTATCCTGTAAGGGTCCTTGCAGATCGACCCCATTGGGTCCCGTGACAGACACTACGCCGTCATCTGCAAGTTGTCTCAACGTACAGTTGTCACCTAGACAACCGTCAATGTCTTTGACATAAAAATTATACAAAAGGGGGCTAAACATGAGCCCTGGAAGAGACCCATGTAGCTAAATGCGGAAGCTTTAGAGGTTCCATAAGAGGACCTCATATGTTTCTCTGACAGCAAATTGTACAAACAATTATTCATTAATGGTGAAAAGCCACAAGCGTGGAGTTTATCTGAAAGAACTTCAACAGATACTGAATCAAAAGCCCCCTTTATGTCCAAGAATACAGAAGCCATTTGCTCTTTTTTAGCAAAAGCTAACTGAATATCTGTGGAAAGCAACGCGAGACAGTCGTTCGTTCCCTTACCCCTACGGAAACCATATTGAGTATCTGAAAGCAGGTTATTCGTCTCAACCCATTTGTCCAGACGGAAGAGGATCATTTTCTCCAACAACTTTCGAATACAGGATAACATCGCGATGGGTCGATAGGAGTTGTGGTCGGACGCGGGCTTACCAGGTTTTTGAATGGCAATAACTCTCACCCGTCTCCAATCATCCGGTACAATGTTGAGTTCCAGAAACTGATTAAACAAGTTCAACATGCGCCTCTTCGCGACGTCTGGGAGGTTCTTAAGCAAGTTGAACTTGATCCTGTCAGCTCCTGGAGCCGTATTGCCACACGAAAGGAGTGCGAGAGAGAACTCTACCATTGAAAAGGGTTGGCTGATCTCATCTATCGAGTTCGTGTTTTCGCGAGGAATCATCCGTGCCGGCACAGAATCTGGACAAACTTTTCGCGCGAACTTGAGGATCCATTGGTCCGAGTACTCCTCGCTCTCGTTGTTCGTAGTTCGGTTACGCAACCTTCGCGCCGTGTTCCAAAGTGTACTCATCGACGTCTCGCGCGATAGCCCGTTCACGAATGTTCGCCAGTAACCGCGTTTCTTGGCCTTGATGAGGCTCTTAAGCTCGCGTTCGAGAGCCGTGTATACTTCAAAGTGCTCAGGTGTTCCACGTCTACGGAAAACTTTAAACGCGTCGGACTTTTTACGGTAAACCTCGATGCATTGCTGATCCCACCGTGGAGAAGGAAGTTTCCTGCGAAATGAGGTCCCTGGAACTGGTCGAGTTTGAGCTTGAAGCGCGCTATTCAAGATCAGGTTGGAGAGGTAGTTATACTCTTCTAGCGGTGAAAGCCTTTCTACCGTCGTTACGGCTTCATCTATTTCTGTCCGAAACTTTGTCCAATCGATGTGACGGGTAAGATCATACGCGACGTTGACAGATTTCGACGGATTGAACCCGGTGGCAACCGAAAATTGTATGGGCAAGTGATCACTACCGTGGGGATCTTGAATCACATTCCATGTGCAGTCCAACGATAATGAATTCAAACAACGGGTGAGGTCTAATCTACTGCCAACTGAGGATGGACCAGCCAAACGTGTTATTTCTCCATTGTTAAGAACTGTCATAATGAAGTTGTCACAGAGGTCATATATCAGGGAAGACCGGTTGTCATCGTACAATTCTCCCCAGCCTGTATCGAGAGTTCAAATCGCTCATGATCAACCGTGGAGAAGGAAGGACCGAACAAATATCTGAAAGTTGTTTTCAGTTAATTGAAGATCTAGGAGGAATATACACAGAAGCAATGCAAAGGCTTTTATTTTTAATAACAGCCTGACAGGCGCCATTTTGAATTTTCACAATTTTTTTATTTCTTTGAAATTTCGAATAGTAATCAAATTTAATCGTCACCGAAAGTTCGTACGCCTTTTCATTCTCCCACAAAAAAAAAGAAACTTTACCTTAATTTTGCCCAAATCCAGGGGAGGGTCCCCTTAATTCCAACTATTTCGTTGAAGCATATTTCGTCTTCAATATGCAGACCTCTTCAGTGTCGTGTACTTATACTTAACTACGTTCGTTCGTTAAAAATTGTATGCTGAAAATGATAACATATGGTAACATAACTAGCCAATGGTGATAACTAAAATTGTTATGTGATAACAGCGGAAATCAAAATAGAAACTGTATCGCAGATAACGATATCTGAGATAACAGAACTAGTTACTTATATGATACCAGCTTGATGTTTTCCGTTGCTAGGGATGCGGGAACAAAAGTGTAGCAAGATAGCGAGGAAGTAGAAGGAAAATTAGTAAAGTTGAAAAGAAGATGAAATAAACAGCGAAAATGGATGAGAGAAAACTAAACGTCATAGATTGCGAAAAATAAAAGTTGAACAAATGAAACAGAAAAAGATGGATGAATGAAAAGAACCGGATGATAAAAAACGAAAGAAACGAAGTGAAAGCAGAGAAGCTGAAAAGAAGAATTGAAGGAAATGAAACCGCAGTAGATTAGTGAAAGATGAGAAACGGAAAATGAAAACCGGAAGAACAAAAATGGATGAAGAGAAGTGAAAGAAGAGGAGCGATAGAATAAAAGCGTAAGAAAAGTACAAAGGAATAATAAAAGTGGAAGGAAAGAAGCGGATAAATGAAGAAGGATAACAAAAGCAGATGAAAAGACGCGGAAGGAGAGAAACGGAAGTGGATGCAAGGAAGAAGAGAAACAGATAAAAAGAAACAAAAGCAGATTAGTGGAAAAAGAGAAACAGCAAATAAGAATCGGAAGAACAGATCTGGAGGCAGAGAAGCAGAAGAAGAGGAGCGGTAGAACAAAGATGGAAGAAAAGTAGCGAAAGAAGAAGAGCGGATGAAGTAAAGCGGAAGAAAATAAGTGGACAATGAGGCGCTGAAGAAAAAATACCGAAAGAATAGAAGTGGAAAACAGCAACAGAAGGAGAAAAGTGGAAGAGAGAAACGGAAGGGAAGTAGCGGAAAAAGAGAAGTAGAAGTATAGAAACGGAAGAATAAAAGTGGTAAAAAAGAAGCAGATAAGAAGAAGCAGAAGAAGAGAAGCGGAATAAGGGAACCGGAAGAGAGAAGCGCATGAATAGACATGATAGGATAGAAGCTGACGTAAATGGAAGGAAGCAGAGAAACAGATGAATAGAAACGGAAGCAGATTTGTGGAAGAAGAGAAACGGAAAATGAGATTCGGAAGAATATAAATCGAGGAAGGTAGGGAAAGAAGAAAAGCGGAAGAAGATAAGTGGAAAATGAGGAGACGATGAAGAAAAGAAGCGAAATAAGGGAAGTGGAAGAGAGAAGTGCATAAATAGACGTGGAAGGCAAGAAACTGAAGTAAATGGAAGGAAGCAGAGAAACAGATGAAGAGAAACGAACGCAGATGAGTGGAAGCAGACAAACGAAAAATGAGAATCAAACGAACACAACTGCAGGAAGAGAAGCGGAAGAAGAGGAGCGGTAGAACAAAGATAGCGAAAGAAGAGAAGCGGAGAGGTAGTGAAAGAAGAAAAGCGGAAGAAGAGAAGTAGAAAATGAGGAACTGAAGAAAAAACGGAAAAAGAGAAATGGAAAAACAGAAACGGAAGAGGGCAAAGCAAGAGAAGAAGCAGAAGAAGATAAACAGAAGAATAAAAGATAAGGATAAGCAAAACAAGAGAAGCGAAATGAGGGAAGCGAAAGAGAGAAGCGGATGAATGGACGTGGAAAGAAAGAAACTGAAGTAAATGGAAGGAATCAGAGAAGCGGAAGATAAGTAACTAAAGTATAAAAGCGAAAGCGGAGCGGAAGAAGAGAAATGGAAGACGAGGAACGGCAGAAAAAAAAACGGAAACGCGTAGTGGAAAAATAAAAACGAAAGGAAAGAAGCGAAAGAGAGACACGGAAGAGAGAAGTGGAATAAAAGAAGCGGAAAACGGAAAGCAAAAAAGTGAAACAGAAGAAGATGACAGGAAGACCAGACACGGAAGACAAGAAACGGAAGTAGAGAAGTGGAAAACAGAAAAGGAAGAAGATAAACGGAAGAGAAGAAACGGAAGAAGACAAGAGAATTTTGTAACCGTGTGCTGCCCTGACTCAATTGGTTTGGCAAACAAAGCAGCTTAAGCGCCACTCTTCTAGGAGAGACTGCCCGTCAGTTGAATTGCCCTACTACTAAAAGTATGGACTCAATGGGCTGGTAAGCCTGGCATGGTTGCGGATGCTAAAGCGAGAGACTGTCAAATCTCTGATTTCGACTAATCGCTTCACGAAAAGATACCTTTTTGCACCCAAAATATCACGACCGATAATTAAGAAGGATTGGGGAGTTCCAAGGAGTATCGGTAACGGAAACTTTAGGTAAACTGCAAAAACGAATAATCCATACGCAACGCGATTCAAAGTCTTGGGGATAACCTAACGGAAAAGATCTCTTCATTCGAAACTGCTCGATTTACTCTTCAACTTCATCTGTATTCTACTACCCTATTCTCCATTTTCAGTGCCAAACATCTACCTCTCATCTTTACTCTCTCTTTAATTGGTCTTCATGCGGGACTCTTCTCATGCCGTACGGGTAAAGTGAATGGCCATTTCACTAGTGAACATACCTGTGCACAGGGTTTCTGATGCTGTGAGATGATGAACGTGACGGAAATGCTGTCGGTAAAACTGGGTCGGGCTTAGTGCTTCCGCATAACGAGGGGTGGTGGCGATAGTTGCGATCGGTTGATTGTTGGTCGGAAACGTAGCATATGGTGACGGATGCTACGGGACACGGCAGTAACGGCACATGTCAGTCGGACGTTCGGGTTGACTCCCGCCCGTTTCGTTGTGGTTTTCTCGTCACCCACGTGGAAAAAGATATCTGCTCCGGTTCTCGAGAGCCAGACAAAATGCATTCCAACACTACTCCGATAGATCGACGAAAGATTCCTCGCCCCAGACTTTCCGCCTGTTGAACAGGCCTGCTGTTCAACAAAGGTTATATAAGTTGCATGTGCCGTATTCAATAGCACCCTTTTATTTTACATACCTTACTATTTGTAGCGTTCCAATTCTTGCAGAACAATACTTTGTAATAAATTCTCAGCTAAACTAACTGTATTACTTTAATAACTACCTATCAAATTGAAAATAATGAGGAAAAGTTATTAAAAGATCTTTCCAGGACATTATCACCATGATTCTCACCACTTGTAAATATATTTATTAACACTTATTCGGCGCGTTCTACTCACCAACCGCTCCGCAAACGAAATGACCGAGAAAACCCCAAGCCTGTATGAGATCAGCCTCTAGAACTTTATTTTGCATGCCAACGAACTTCAACGAACTTCCGCGAATAGGTACGTTTTGCGTGAAACGGCGTTAGTCATGATCAGCGCGCCATCTATCTTTTGAACCATGGAACAATTTATTAGGGTGTAGTTTACGAAATCATTTCATCCTGCCCATAATTATTTTTTTCCGGGAGGAATATATTTTTATTTGAACTGACTACAAGTTTTCCGGTAGTTTTTTTTTTATTTGCCCAACAATGAAGTGAAAACTTAAATTCACCAGAAGTTATATGTTGAAGAATAGAAGCGGAAGTAGATTGTGTGAGTGGAAAAGATAGCAGATGAAAAGAAGCGGAATACTCGACACGAAGAGAAAATATAGCAGAGAAGCGGAAGAAGATAAGCAAAAAGGAAGAAACAAGGGAGGACGAGCGGATAAGAAAAGCGGAAGCAAGAAAACTCACGAAAGAAATTAAGAAGGATAGTTGAAGAGAAACTGAAGCAGTGAAGAAGACGAAAAAGTGATAGAAATGGGAAAATGCATATGAAGATATGAGAATGTCTGAAATTGAAATTATTGAAGCAAAACGCAACCAACACAAATGCATACAGTTGTAAACTGTCGTAAATTAAATAACAAAAAAGTTTCCTTCCCCTCAGGAAAACGTCAAAACATTTTGTTTGTTGTTCACTTTTCATGACTAGTATGCAAGTGCGGTAGGTGTACGAAAAATGAGCAGGAAGTATGGCGAACTTGGAAGCATGACAGGTCGAACTGGCAGAGGAAGGAAGAGTAAGACTCCAACTAGTGGTGATCACCGAATTTCTCGAACAGCGACTATAAACTCGTTTGCTTTAAAAATGAGTTTGCCAAAAGACGACTGCTAATTCGAAATGTTAACTTGGTTTGTCAACTAAATAATCCACGTTAGTTGAAAACTTTGTCATATAGAAATGATCAAACGTCTCAAATTTGCGCAGAACATATCGACAAGGTTTTGTAATTCTGAAAAATGGTTCTCTGAAGTGATGAGGGCATATTTGAGCTCTTCGCGCGTGAACAGTGTGCACGAGTCATGAAACCCGGAAAATGTACAATATACAAAAGACAATAAAGTATGGAGGTGGAAACATTATGGTTTAGAGGTGCTTTTCGTGTTCTGGTGTTGAGCGTCTTGAGAAAATGGATGGAATAATGATGTTAGACCCATACCTCAGCACTAGGAAACGGAATCTTAAAAATTCGACACGAAAAGATGGCTAAGAAAAGAAGAATATTTTGTAGCAATACAACGACCCTATACCGTTGACAAATCCATGCTCTACGTATTAAACTATGGATTGGGCTATCCAAAACCAGGACCTGGATCCAACAAAAGAATAACCCTCAACATATCAAAAGCTTTGTAAATAAAGGGGGCAATACAAGATATGATACTTACCTTACCAATCAGACTAAGGCCGGCGTGGCCTCTTCTGTACACAGAAGTTGTTTCCATTGTAATCGGTCCATGGCTGTACCTCGCCAGCCTCGCTGTCTGCGGAGGGTCCGCAGCAGTGTTGAGCTCCATCACGGTACTGACAGCGTTAGAATTGACAAATGAGATTCTTGCAATTGACAATCAAAGCAACAGAAGAGCATCTCACTCACTCAAATTTCTCATCATCATGAAATAACAACCAAGAGATATTTCTCTCTCACTCATTTTCTATATCTTGTACAAGTGTTATGTGATACGATCGTATCACCAAGAATAAATATACCGTCATGGAAATTGACCGTCATTTTACTTCTCTAGTAAACAGACGATCATGATGGTCATCGCTAGTAGCGCTGTTTCTACCGTCAAAACAGGAGACATTACGCCATCGGAGGCGATATGGCAGATTGAGCTTTACCTTTCAACCCTTATGTGTTTGACAGGGTACCAGGGTACCTTTTAAGTTTTTACACTACGGAATTTCATTTATTTTAACATGTTTTTAAAAAACGGAAGGCGAATCATTGAATAAAAACATTTTGTAAAGTGCCAAGAGGGGCCGAAGGCTGTTCAACAATGCTCATGAAATTTCTCCAGTAGGCTATTTCTGCACGTTTTGTGACTATCTGATGATCAGTTCCCGAACCGGTTATTCTGGAACAGGTTCTAGTGGGTCCTCAAGTTGCCATTACCATATTTAGAAGGAAACCCTGGCAATATGGGTTTCAAAATTATAAAGGTTCTCCCCAGAAGGCTTTTTCTTAACGTTTTGTTGCCACCTGATCATTTGTCCTCGGAACGGTCATCTCGGAACAGGTTCCCGTCGGGTCTCACGAGGCCAATAACAAATAAGTTCCGAAACCCCATGGGAACCTGTTCTGGGGACAAATCATCAAATGGCCACAAAACGTTCAGAGATAGCCTTCTGAAGAAATATCATGAATTTTGATACCAATATTGCCAGGGTTTCCTTCAAAGTTTGTTTCTGGCAACTTGAGGACCCACGGGAATCTGTTCCAGATTGACCGGTTCGGGGACAGATCATCAGATGGCAACAAAACGATAAGGAATATCCACCTGGAGAAATTTCTCGAATTTTGATACCCATATTGCCAAGGATTCCTTCTAAATATGTTTATGGCCATTCGAGACCCCAGGTGAACCGATTACAGAATGGCCGTTCCAGAAACAAGTTGGCATATGATCCACTATGAAATAGAAATAGCTCGTGGGAATTATTCCAAGGATCCGGGAAATTCAATTGGAATCTCCTAATAGTGTATCCGTACCGGACCACAGCTCCGGCAACCCGGATTTCCGGGAACCAGATAAATCCAAACGGATATTGCCGATAAAATTCATGAAGGGGGTGAGTTTTTGAATCTAACGATGCCAAAAGAAATAAAATTGGACAATAATTGCCGCAGGTTAACACCTATTATGCTGAAAATATTCTGTCTTGCATATCGTTCTCAGAGATCGTTGTCATCATACAGGTTTGGGCTGAATTAATAAGATGAATTCACCTCAGCTTTGTTTCTGCACCGATAGTTCAGCATGGTAAATATCGGGTGAAAGCGAGAAATACTCATGTTGGAGCGTCAACTTTGACGCCAGCTGTAGTCCAAACCACTTGATGAAAACAGTTCAAATTTTGTCCACATTAATCTTTGTATTGTTCTAAGCTATGGAGAAATTTTTAATATCCTACCTAAATTTTTCACAGAAATACGGATTTTAGAAATTGGTATGTCAAAAATGACTTTTTTTACATATGTTGTGATAACTTCAAGTTTATAAACTTCATCAACATAAAATTTTGGTCACATAAGGTATATACATTAGTTATAGTGTTATCAAAATATCAGCCAAATATATTGATAATTGACAAAGTTACAGAAGGTTGAACAATGCGTATTTTGGAAGTAAAATTTTGCTCGGCTTTCTTTTGCTACTGAGTGTAATTAGTGAGTGATTGATTTTCCTACTCTCTTCATAACACATTCTCCAACAGTCATGTATGCTTTTGTCACAAACGGTCAAATGAGATCAACCAATTCGTGAGTGACACAGTATTTGACCATCATTCGTGAGTTCTAATGATCATGAGAAGATGATGGTCATAGTCTTATAACCGTCATGAAAATGCACAGCACTGGTTCGCAGGTCGCCTTCTACTTGATCGATCCACCTTGCTCGATGATGTGTCGCAATCCATAGTTTGGAATCGTTCTATATCTCGCCAATTCCCCGGGAGAACCCGGAATCCGCAACGTCACCAGCATTGGCGGAGCTAGACAATTAGTCTGGAGGGCGCCTGGAGGGGGCCGGTCCGAAGATATTTTTTCGTTTATATACGGAAAAAAAATCCGTGCCCAGATCCGTGAACTGCAGTCATGAATTCGACAACAAGCAAAACTGCACCAGGAATTGAATCACGTTATCATGAATTAAACTAATATTTAAAGGGTAAAATTCTGAAAACGTGAACACGGTCCGTTTTCATTATCGGGAACACTTTTTTTTCTGTGTAGGAATATTGAAAAGAGCGATGAATTGTTAGCAAGTTATTTTCATTGATGAATCAAAACAGGTTCAATCGAATAATTAGATCTATTCTGCGCCTCGGTGCGTCAAGATGCCTTAAGAGAATCGTGTATGGTGAATATATACCTCGTATTATTCCGTATGGATCAAATAGAGAGTCACGAGGTGACTGTACTCATCTTACTCGATTCCTTTGAGGCGTCTCAACTCATCCGAGGCGGAGAATAGACCTGAATCTATATAAAGTCAAGTTAGAACAACATTGAGTCAATGAACAATTTAAATTTATGTTCAAATTTAGATTGGTTTAGTTTACACGTTTTAAATATCTACAAAATTGTGTCGGTTGATACTGATTTATTCACAACTCCACTCCCAATGCTTAAAATTGCCAAATTTGAAAATCGGTTCTACGTCATGATACTTCTAAGTCATGTTTTTATGCGGCCCATAGTTGAGAAGCTCCGCTCGCATCCAGCTTTCATTCCATCAATTGTACAATCAGGTGCAATGCACAGGATTTCATTTTGTATTTTTGGGCTACGGTAGTTAGTGCTTTCAGTCAACTGGGCTAAGAATTGGACATCATACTTGGCGAACAGGTCAGTCAACTCCAGAAAATTTCCACGGTTTGTGAAATGTTCGTCCTCCCGGCTCAGCTTCTTTACGTATTCTCTATTCTGATGCTTTTGCTCTTCAATTACCACTAAAAGCTTTTCGTGTACATTTGATGACAACGATTGTTTGTGAAGTAAATAATTTTCGAACTATTCTTTATGCAATGCAGTATCGTCATAAACTTATATTTTCTCGCCTATTTTTCTCCAATTATTGAAAACTGTGCAAATATTCTTTTTATAAATATCTTATATTAAAACCTACCATTTTACCCGACCATGACTATCTTTAAGACTACCATGAAATTTCAGTGAAATTTACTACGTTTATGGTAAAACCTTCAACATTTGTGATATCAACCACACCATGGTTGATCTAATCGCAATCATGGTAAAATCAAACGCATTTATAGTTAGGTAAAAATGTATGGTGTTTGCGTTTAGTTGTTCCTACTGCGCTTTTATTGCGTGTGGGGTATGGTTTTCCTAATTACCCGTGGTCAGGGGTGCCAATATTTTTTTCAGAAATAACTATCAAAATGAACTAAAAAAAAATGGAAAAATCTGGAGCGGTTCCACCATTATTATTTTTTTGGAAAATATCAAATATCCTAAGTATGAGGGTATACCTACCTATCTCCTATTTTTCATATTTCATTTTGTTCATTTGTCCAGATTGTATGAAATTCTGTAAATCAAATGTTACATAAAATGAAAATGCAATGACTTCTAAACTTGAACATTTTACTTCTCTAATTAAACAAACTGAATTTATCTTCAGTTCAAATATTACTGAATAAAAAAATCTTCAGAGATGTAGATATTTTTCAACGTTCCAATGGAGTTCGATTTATGTTTCTTATTAAAATAAAATCTTTGAAAGTTCTGTGAGGTAATCATCAACCAAGGTTCCTTTTAAATAGAATTCAATGAAAAATACAATGAAAATTTTTGTAAGTTAAAATTTCTAAAGAGAGTTTCAAAAATTTGAAGGAGAATTCCGAGGCTTATCTCTTCAAAAACCTACTGAGAACTTCACGGCAGTTCAAAAGCAACATCCATGGGTAATTTGAGGTTGGATTTAAAAATTTGATTGACATTAATAGTATTCCAGGGCATCGAAATTCCGTGGAAATTTTTTGAAAAATTAAAATACGTACATAGAAAAGTGTTTCATATCTTATGTTTCAGTTTAACGGGCTCTTCATTTTACTGTCGCTATTATTATAGTTATGAGTCTTGAGGTTTTCATGTTAATAGAATTGAATTATTAGAATTCGGAATTATTTAGGGCTCCGGCGTAGGCTTTTTGTTAAGAAGCATTTTGAAGTAAACGCAAAAAAATAACATGATGTATTCATTCCACGATGGGGTTTCCGTCAAAACATTCTGTTAAGAGGATCAGCATACAACACCTTACCGGGTTTCTCTCTGAGGTTGTTATGTAAACAACACATGTGGTCTGAGGGGGTGTGAAAACAGAGATTTCAAATCGCTAGACCCATTCTGTGCCATTGGCGGTATTTGAGCACAACCAAACGCGTACATTTTTGCCAGTCAAGGTGGCGGATCCGTTCCTGCCTTGACCTTCCCCGCATGAAGATGTGTGGCAAATGTTTGTGCGTTTGCTTGGAAATACTGCTTAACAAAAAGCTCAATTTCAAACAACTTCTATTCAATTTCATAACCTGCCGAACTCTATCGGACCTATCAATACTTTCTCTTCACATCTTTGGTTCTATCTGAAATTGCTTTCCACAACTGGGATTCCATGATGTTGCGAAGATATTTACAATTTCCAAACATATTAACAAACGCAAACTCTCGAGCGAAGTGAATGTAATGTTGATATATCGGAATTCTCATGGATCTAATTGTAGTTAACTATGATTTTCTCCATATACCAACTTTTCATCCTATAAGGTACAGTGGGGTAAGTGATAAGTGTAGGGAAGAGGGTATGCACAATCTAATCCTTCAGAAATAATTACTCGTTCAAACTATTTCCGAGAGGAACAAAGTACAAAAACAACCTACACTGGGAAAAAATCCGTACAATTCCGTAGAGATTATGAATAGTGTTTCATTACAAATTAGAAATGTATTTGGGAAAAATCCTGGGAAGGGGCTACAGAATTCTGGAGGGGGCCTGGCCCCCTAGGCACATCCAGTAGTTACGCCAATGGTCACCAGGTGTGGCCAATGTGACCGAATACTCTCAGGTTGACAACCAGCGGTATTGTTTTGTAAAATCATGAAGTTTGATGTGTCGCAAGCCAGGGTTTGACATCATTCGGAATCTGGCTACTTCCCTGGGGGAACCCGGAATCCGGAACGTCACCAGGTGTGGCCAATGTGAAAAAAATACTCTCAGGTTGACTACCAGTGGTACTGGTTTGTAAAATCATGAAGTTTGATATGTCGCAAGCCAGGTTTGATGCAGTTCTAACTCTGGCCATTACACTGGTAGGGTACTTCCTTCACGATTCCCGATAATGAATCCGGAACTACGGAAAATAACGAAATGTCCGCTACTCTTCCAAAAACTAAGATAAATTTGTAATCGTATGGAAAAAGTTGCATCTAATTTGGTTAAGGGTACGCAGAGTTACAGATAAATTAAAAAGGAGTTTTTCAACATAAGAAGTGTCAGGCAGTTGGGTAAAAAACTACATTTTACGGAAATAGCCATATCTCGGTTGTTTATGGGCCGATTCACAATCTTTAACCACTGACAGACTTGTTATGAATTCTGAGAAAAATATAATATTTCCGATTTTCAAATAACATAAAAAATAACGAGCTGCAGAAAATTAGCACATTTGACATAACCTCAAAGTATCCGTGCTTTCTCCGGTGCCCGAAAGTCAAATCTAATTTTGAATAAACATGCTGAAACAAGAATAAATTCCCCGTCGAACGTTTCTAGTTTCATCAAAAACGGTTTATTATTCACCGAACTGTATCACTTTGAATGTGGACAAAATTTTGCTAGTCTTCTCCTTTTTGATCATCCCCTGTACATGCTCATTATCAGACAAATACTCATTGAACCCAGCAAATCTAAATCCAGAGTTAGAGTCCCGGCTGATATGTTGATAGGTTCAATATGTAGGGTCCCGTTCGTCTCCCTGGCGTGACGAACTAGTCTCAAGTCGAAAGTCACATAAATACGAAACAACAACAACAACAACAACAACAACAACAACAACAACAACAACAACAACAACAACAACACAACCACCAGTACCACATTTTGGTCTATAACGATATGAGTTAAGGATTAACTCCTTTCAAATTATTCTCATGAATTGAAAACTCAGCTGATAGGAAACGTCTCGCAAAATGCTCTATTATCGTTCCCTCCTGGTGAACCATCTACGGCACCGGGAAGGAATTGCTTCAACTGCAAAAGTATCTGCTGCTGTGTGGTGTTGATTCAAATAAGCGGCGCTCTTCCCAAGTTGATCCTCCCACCATCGTCATCATCAACTCGATTGTCGTAACCCTGACTGCTACTGCTCTTTGTATTGCTCGGGTGAGCCATTTCCGGGATAAAGTAGTTGGTGATGTTCAATGTCTTCCCGCTACAAAGGGTTGCGATAATCTTGAAACAATCTTCAACAATTTAATACAATTTTAGATCACTTAAGATTTTGTTTTTATTTTTATTTTTTGAGCAACCCCAATCTCGACGGCATCTGTAACAGAAGATGCAACTTATTTTTTGTTTGCTTCAAATTCCGGGCTTCTTTACTCTCCCAAGGAGCAGAACAATGTGCAAACAGACATCAGCCAGTGCCGCTACAGGAATCCCTCGAGTAGCCATCCATCAACCACATTTTTGTTATTCGCTGCGTTCGTTCCGATTGATATCCAATTCAAAACGTAATATTACGACGCACATAAAAAATCTACCGAATAAGTTATTTGGGGGAATCTTGTGCCTGCACCCCTTTCAATAGATCGGGTTTTGTGAAAAGTGAAAATCACCACCACCTACGGACGGCGCAAAATTACACAGTGATAAGTGTAATGGCATCGTAAAATAAAGCTGAATCTTTTAAATCCAGTACATTGTTAGTCGGGAGCGCCATGATGGGTTCGGTGAAAGTCAGCATGCTGTAAACTGGAGAGCTGGTGCTTACGTTCGGAGGAGTTTCGGGCGAGATCAAGATTACCCAGGTCAGGAAAATGCAATTTATCAAAGATCAAAGCAATGATTCCGGAATCCGATATTCGAGAGCATAATCAGAAATCCGACGGTTGAACTTTAGGTTCATTGTTGAATTTTCTTCCAATACTGATAACACAAGTTCACACTGAAAGTTCAAGTTGGAATCTCGGATAAGCAATTATCAAAGTAAAACAAAACCACCCTTCCTTTTCATAAATGAAGAAAGTGTAAAAACTGCATAATTATATTATTTCTTTGGAAAACACCCACATCCCTTGCACTCCCAACCCGTCCATTTGTACAATTGAGTTGCGGTTGTTTGAAAAGAGGTAAAACATCCTAATGAACTTATCCACGATGAATGATACATAGGAAAAACACTCACTAGAGAAACTTGAGGAAGCTTGCTTGCTCAACCCACGACGAACGAAACACAGGCAAGGAACTGCAGCACTGGATGCCAACATTTGGAATGTCTTACTTGCTCACACACACTTGCTTCAACTGGAAAGTTGAGTTATGCAAATATAGGCATTCTCGGAAAGAAATCGTGTAGGCTTTTGTAGGATGATTGCCCTCGGGGCGTTCTTGACTCCCGGCACACCCTCAGAGTGGATTTTTGCTTCCGCTTTTATTCTCACTTCCTTGCTTACTTGCAACCCATAGCTTTGTTGGTCTTGCTGATGGTGGTGTGGAACGGAATAAGAAATGATGATAAGCTCGAAGCCCTGTGTCCCTATCTTATCGGAATACCATGCACAGGAGAAGTTCTGCCGTCTTTAGGGTCGTAGGGTGCGTGCGTGCGTGTGTCTCCGCTTGGTAACTACCAGATCTCGATTAGAATAAATTGAGCTTCTTTTTGTATGCTCGACATCGGATTACATTCCGTTGGTGGTCCCCCGACAGTAGGCTGTTCAGCGGTGGCACACCTTTTGATCAATCATTTCAATCGTTTCCATCTCCGGCCGTGATGGTTGGATTTTTCTGTATAAGGGGTGAGTGGATAATTATTGCGACACGTTAGATTTTTTCTTACAAGGCCGAAATTTGCTCAGTTTCTGTTTAGAATGTATTGCTTTTACCCTCTCAGTTGAGCAGTTGTCAGTTAGAACCGTGAGACTTTGTGCCTAAAAAGTCCGAGAGAGTGATGAATTCTCATCTCAAACGGAGTTCGAGCATTCCGACACGGAATTTAGCCAAAATACTTGATGTTCTGCAAAGTTTCATCCGTTGGCCAAGAAACGATTCAGCTTGAAAACTTACAGGAAGTAGAACTTCCCAAATCGGAACGAACGCCAGCATATTGTTACCAAAACGAAGCAGCCAATGATTCATCGGTGCTCCGTTATTGTTGATGAAACCTAGGTTGCCTTAGCCTAATATGCAGCGGTCAGTTAAATTGTTCATTGTTACTCATCAAGTATCCAAGCTACAAACGGCATTCAACTAGTTATTTGCTTGCAAAGATATGCTTAAGAAACGCTTGTTATTTTAAGCTACGACAAACTAAACAACTAACTTTATTAAAACGAAAACTTTTGAATAATATGGATATAATATCGGCCTATAAGCACCAAATTGGGTATATTCGTTAATGCAACTTCGTCCCATTTGATATTTTTTTTATTAAATGCAATGATCGTGCGAGTTTTTTTTCCTGATTTTCTGATGAAGGCAATGCCAGCGTCCACACTCTACCCAACACGAAACAAAAATTCTAAACTAACTTAAATAAAACTGCTTTAAAACACTTAAATTATTTTCACGTATAATTTATCAGCCATTCAATAATGAAAACATTTTTATTCACTCAAAACAGATTTTGTTCCTTTGCTTTGTGTAATCATTAGACATTTGAAAAATATACATTCGAATGTTATAGATTTCCATTGTAAATTTTACCAGTAAAAACATTTTTAATACATTAATAATAAAACAGGCCACAGTTTTGAACATAAAAAAAATTTCGCTTACATTGGGTCTATGGTTTTCTTGTCAATGTTAGGTTATCCGAAGATCGGGGTGATAATCGGTTCAGCTTAACCAGTGAAGTCATTATTCTAAAAAGTTGAGAAAATCCAAGACTACGCGGAAGTGAACAACTATAAATTGATTAATAATATCCCCATTGCTCTGAAATTCATCGGTCATCATGATAGCAACATGATATTGTTGATTATAGCTGAATAAAAGACATATTTGGAACATAGGCCGAATGCAGGAGCTAGGCTAACATTACATCCCGTTACCCTTCATCGAAGCGAATTCCATGCAGTTGCCGGCACAGGAATAGTTCACGTGTTGGAACAAGTTTGCTTTTATCAATAGTTTCAAATGGATGAAATTGTCAAAATTTGCTCCGAAGTATCTGATTTGGCCGACCATATCCACTTGTGGCAAACGAAGTGAACCATTTGTATGACCAACGGTACCATAAACGGTGAGATTCACAAACCTGAATGCCTCCAAAAACGGTTTTTGCCATGTTTTAGGCAGCACAATCAAAAACCGTTATTTTCTCCTGTTTTGATTTCACGCCACTACTCCAAAACCATGCAGAAGTGATATGTGGCTAATTCTGTGGATGTTGTGCCGAGAAACATGAACTCACCAAACTGTCCTGCGCTCGGTCAGAGCGAAACCTATTGGGCCATGATGCAGCGCAAAGTTCGGAGGATCAAAAGAGAGGCGGAAGACGAAAACAAATGATGAAAAAGTAGAAAAAAAAACAGGGTAAAACCTATTTGAACGACTCTATCAGCTCAGATTGAGAGCGTCCATTGCTAATCGAGCATTTTACTCAAACTCATGCTAAAATTTGATCGATTTTTTCATCAGAAATAAATACACATACTAAACTACTGAAAAAAAATGGTTCGAAATCTTCAGCAAATTTACCAAAAGCGTGGTAATAATTATCGACTCACCCTTTATACATGCAAGTTTCTCTTTATATCTGAATATAAGGTACAAATTTTGTGATGTGTTTATAATAATATATTTTGCCTGATTACCCATTAGTTTCTACTTACGACTACGTAATAATTATTCTTTAATTATTTCAAATTTGTGAGGTTGATACAACCAATTCTCCTCCAAGTTTAGCTATACCGCTAAATTAAAAACAAAAATGGAGATTTGGGGTAAAACTAGCTACATCTAAGCTCACCAACCCGTGCAGTCGATCAAACCACTCTTACCCGATTCATTTTTTTTATACAACCGCAGACCCTTTTGAAAATAATAAATAGACTTTTTTTTATTCAGGAAAACTTGGGCAAAACTGGTCCAAAATTTTCATCAGCAGAATTTTACGGAATGTTAAACTTTTTCCATTTGATTCCAAAAAAAAAAAAATTTAAAAATGCTATTTTTCACTAGTATCGTGTTATTCTGAGCTGAAATATGAAATTCTTTCGCGATTCATAGAACTTTTTTTACCCACACGGAAAAAAAACCGTGCCCAGATTTGTGAAATGCAGTCCTATTTTTCTGTGCACTGCGCGGTGGTATAGACTTCGGGAGAGCAGCTCTTAGTACACGGAAAATAATGTGTTTTTCGTAACGAGAAAAACACCTAATGATTTCATGAATATACACCATGATGTCATGAACTATTTTCCCGCCGCAATGAAATCATAAATGAATCGGGTCCATGAGCTGAATTCCTTATTCTTTATTCATGAATCCGGCAAATCTACTTTCTTGACTCTGAATGTAAAAAAAAAAAAAAAATTTCCGTTAGAATTTGAGCCAAGTGTTAATAGCTGTAATAGAACTTAGTGGATATACTTACTACGCTATAGTTATTCTTAAAAACACTCTTGACTAATGAAGCTGATTACACAACTTTCGATTACAGGCAAAACAAGACTTTCTAGGTTCATGATTCGCATCTGTCATTTCAAAAATGAACCCATGAATAAGGGTCCTGTTTCCGTGTAGCACATTTGATGAAAACCAGGTGGAGGTACTTCTATACGGCTGAATTTAGCTACAACCTGTTTGTTACAACTTATTGTGGTGAAGTTGTGCTTCTTTGGTCAGTAGCGAAATTGCACGATAGATGCAGCAGTCCAGCTTGAATCCTTTTTTTAAGATGGAACTTACGATAACTTCTATTCATTCTCCACAGTCTCCTCCTAAATCTTGGTGATTCCTGGAGGGGTGGAATTGGTATCCACTCATTTGCTAGTAATAGCTCAATGTCTAAACCATTGAATGTTTTTAGCGCACACAAAATGACATCAGCATAGCATAGAATTTTCCGACCATACACTCTCCATTGGCTGTTGTAGAAACGAGGGAAGCGTCAGAAGAGCTGCCTTTGGTGTGGCAGGCACTTCATCCATCGTTCTCTTTGCTCAACACCTGGTCAGGTCCTTATGATCAGTAGGGATGCGAGAACTCATGTTACCTTCATAAACATCTGGAGTTGGTGATATCACGGGCAAGAAACTATGTGTATATTTGCTTTCATATAAAATAAGTTTTGAGCAGGATGAGCCGTTGCGAGTGACGGAACTAAGAAAATTAATGCTATCCTTTGTTGTTCGCTTGTTTGGGCTAGAAAACAGGCGTTTCCTACTTATATCCAAGCTCCACAGCCCAGGGTGTAATGCAATTTCTTGCGTTAGAGCTTGTCTGTCGGTTGGGAGCTAAGTGCAAACTCTTGTCATAGTCTTTTATTAATTAACTAGCTGAACCGGTGCGTGCGCTGCCTTGCAACTAAACGAAGGAGAAATTTAATGTAACTGGCACTTTTATGGGTTTTTTCGGAATGAGTTTTTTTTCTTGAATAAGCAGGGGTTCAAACTTCTATCAAAACATGCTTCTTACCCGAGAAATACACGTTTTGTGTTTAAGTATCCTGGATAATTCTCATTTTTGGTAGAAATTTGTGTTTCATTTGTATGGGAGCCCTCCCTTCCAGACCACCCTTTCTCAAACCACCATACAATGATTGCCTTCAAAACCCCCCACATGCCAAATTTGGTTCCATTTGCTTGATTAGTTCTCGAACCATCACACGGGGCTCTACAATTATAATAAAAAACTGAGTTTCATTTGTTCGAACCCCCCGCCCTTTCAAAAGGGAGAGGGGTCTTGAACCACCATAGAAACATTCTTGCCTTCAAAACTCCCCACATGCCAAATTTGATTCGGTTTGCTTGATTAGTTCTCGAGTTATGAAGAAATTTGTGTCTCATATGTATCAGAGCCCCCCTTCCTGAGAGAGTAGGGCTCTCAAACAATCAAAAAAACCTTCCCCAGCCCCAAAAACCCCTTCATATAAATTTTCACGTTGGTCGGTTCCAGAAATTTCGAGTTCTATAAGGGTCTGACAGACAGACAGACAGACAGAAATTCATTTTTATGCATATAGAAATCTACCCTCCAAAAACCTCCACATGCCAAATTTGGTTCCATTTGCTTTATTAGATCTAGAGTTATGAAGAAATTACAGTTTCATTTGTGTGACAGCACCCCTTCTAGGAAAGGGGAGAGGTCTCAAACCACCATAAAAAGATTTTTCTCCTCCAGAAAACCTCACATGTCAAATTTGGCTCCATTTGCTCGATTAGTTCTTGAGATATGCAGAAACTTCTGTTTCATTTGTACGAGAGCCTCCCTTTCTAGAAAGGGAAGGGGTCTCTGACTACCATAGAAACATTGCTTGCCTCGAAAAACTTTCGCATGCTAAATTTGGGTTCCTTTGCTTGATCAGTTCTCGAGTTATGTAGAAATTTGTGCTTCACTTGTATGGGAGCCCCCCTTTCCAGAGGAAAGAGGGGTTTCAAACCATTATAAGAAACTTTCGGTGTCCAAGACAATTCCAACAAAGCAAAAATCTTGCCAAACGGCCCTTCCGCTCGCGAGTTAAATCGTGACAAAGGAAACCCCAACTCTAGGGTTGTTTTTCATTAGGGCGAATCTACAATTGAGAGATTCTCTCCGGGCTCGCTCTCTTTCATTCATTACAGCGCCATTATAAAACTTACGAGGCATTCTTTAGTACAGATCGAACCACAACAGTGCTGGCTAGCATACTCTACAAATAGAAGAATGAAAAACGCAGAGGTGATTGGTTTTATGAATGAAAGAGAGCGGAGCCCGGAGAGAATCTCTCAATTGTAGATTCGCCCTAATGAAAAAAAACCCTAGAACTCATTTTTATTTATATAAATGGTTATAGCGCCATTACGCTTTCTGAAAAAAGAAGAAGGATGCGCTGGCACAAACTCATACACTCCCTTACACACTCATACATTACTATATCGGCCAGCCATTTTACTCAGTTATGAGTCGTTTTTGACTCACTTTCGTCAAAGAAGAGTCACTTCAAATTTAAGTAAATCTAACTGGGATTGACAAGTCGACAAATAGAAAACATCCATCCGATTTGATTGGATGTTTTCAATTTGTAGAACTTGTCAATACTAGTTACATTTACTTAAATTTGAGTGATTCCAATAATGACGAAATTGAGTCAACAACGACTCAAAACTGAGTTTAAATGGCTGACCGTGTTCACAAAATTCGGGATGTTGTACAATGTATTAGTTGTTGATGTTGATCAATCTCTATCCGAAAGTACAATAGGTCACATAAAATACACGATCTCGATTCGTACCGAGATTCGAACCATGCCTGTGATGTTTGTTCTTGCTCGGGTGAAAGAGTGAGAGAGCATCCAACCCGGAAGGAAACACCCCACCTACAGAGACGGACATTTAGTGTGTTGCGCACTATGCTGAGCGTGCAGAACCCATGTGTGTGGAGACACTCTCTTTTACCCTCATCATTATTATAATATTGTTAATTTTTTTTTCATAGGCAGAATTTGGCAGAATTCGGCAGAACTAAGCTACGACCATGTCAGAATATCAAATCTACACAAGTTCCATACACTAGTTAGAAAGTAAGAGTCTAATCTTATTCATGAATTTCAAATCCATTTTGAACAAAACCATTAGCTTTGCCACAAACAGTTGGTTTGTAATATCTGAGAACATACCTCTCTGTTCGAGCCGTAGGCTCTGTATTTGCCGGGATGCAGAGGGATTTCTTCCCGTTCGTGGTTCGAACGGCGCACAGAAACCAGACGAGAAGTAATGCACCAAACTATCACTGCTGCTGTTGCACTGGGTCGCTGCTACGTAATCACGGTACGAAATCGTTTCTCAACCGCGCAAGGTTCAGTGTGAATTCACTTTCACGCACTGTTGTGAATATCACTTTCACACACGGTTGTGGAGATCTGTTTCACGCAAGCACACACGTACGAGTTATCAAGTTAGTTCACGGTAAAAGCACTTTCGGATCGATCAACGGAAATTCGAACTAGATGTATCACCACTTCTTTCATAAACGGATCAGACGACCGACAATAGACTTAGTTGCGTTCGATTTCGTGGTATATTTGCTACTGTCCTTCTATCTTATACATTGGTATCGATTGGTCAAGTACAATTGACCATTGGTATGAGATAAATCTCTCCTCTCGTGAGAGATTGTGTTTGGAATTAGGCTGGTTCACAATGTTTTAATTCATAGTTTTTAGTTTAGTTTAAGTTCAATTATTTAAGTGTGGTGCATACCGACCTAGCCACAGTCTTACTCAACATATATGCACGATCAACCGAGTGCGATATGGATTGCTTATGCTTGGTAAGCATTATCGGTATAAACATCCAACATCGTTCAACGGACGATAAATGCTTATGCTGACGCAGCGTGTGCTACGCGATCGGCACCCGTTTAGCTTTAAGAAAGAAACATTAAATAAACGTATTACTGTTCCAACCACCGAGTGATTCACTACATATCACATGGCGATCCTCTGCCAGTGATTCGAATTAATTAATTAATTAACAGTGAAAAATAGTTAGCAACATGTTAAAGATAAGTGTGAAAAGCAAAATCTAGGAAAATGGTGTGAAAGTGCGAAAACCAACTGCATCCGCTATCCGCGGTACGAATGCAATTTCATTGTGACGATGAGCCAGACAGTTAGTGCACGATGGGAAAAACTAATTCTAAGTCGGCAGTGACCCATAATGCGGACCCGCAGATTCGCATAGTTAACAACCAAGAACTACATGGTGAAATTTTGGAAAATAGCGAAGTGTTAATCTATGTGATTTTAGTGCTTGTAGTTATTCATTTGTCTATTACTTTATACAAAATTCTCATGAAAAAAGAGAGGAGACGAGCACTACGATATGCTAAAAGTATAGAAGAACTACCAAAAGTCTAAAAAAAAAAAAAAGTATGACAACATGACGAGCAAACGGAACTGTAATGAAGAGATTGTAAAACAGTGCAGTGAACACTTTGAACGGGAAAAAAGATATTGGCAGAGATTGAAAACAAAACGGATTGCCATTTCAAAGGAGCAATTTGAAGCAAAGAATGCTATCATCGAATATTTGTACAACATGGCAGCCGGTGCAGCATTAAAAATCGAAACAAGAAGTGTTATAGATGATTTGATGTGGGACTATCGCGAGTTAATGATGAATGTGGCGGACTACAAGGAGATGATTGAGATGAATATGCATAGATATGCATAGGAGAATATCAACATGTGTAGAAAGGCTGGAAACAACATTGGCTAGAGATGACGATAGCTGGACTTCTAGGAACAATCAGGACTTATGGACGCAGCTGAAAGGTGCATCCATACAAGAGAAGTATCGTCCAATTAATTTTTTATTTATTCCAAATATATAATCATGTTATTTTTAGGAAAGAAAAGAGCTTAGATTTAAATCCAAAATGGAAAGAAAATGTAAGTAATGTTATAAGAATTCAATGGATAAGTTTTTTGAAGCAGGAGATAGTTTAAGCAGATTGCTCGACAATCTAAAGAAAAACAGGAATTTAAGCAAAGCTACAAAGGATAAAAATTTATTCAAGTAAATAGTACCTTAAAAGTACTTAAAAATATTGTTGTCGAGTTCGAAGGGAATGAAAATCATGAATTATTAAGAACCAGATACGTTCAATTAAAAAATGTAGCAAGGGAGTGCATCCAATTATTACAGGAAAACCCTTTGGAAAGGACTGAGATTGAAAAGGAGCAAGAAATACAAACAGAGGAGGAATTAGATAGAAGAAAGGAAACAGAAGATAAAGCAGGTACAATAAAATCGAAGGAAATTGAATCTGAAATCGATTCAGAGTTAGAATCAGAAATAGGCTCCGAAATAATCAAAATGACGACTTTAGACCTTAATGTAGCCATAAAATTGGTAGATAAATTTGACGGAAATCAATCGAAAATTTCAAGTTTTCTTGAATCGATTGATTACCTTTTTCAAACTTATAGTAATGTACCCGAACAAACATCTTAAGTTTTCTTAAGATAAGATTAATTGGTCCTGCACATGGATCTATAAATACTGCAAATTCTGTAGCAGGAGCGAAGGAGCTACTTAAACAGAAGTTCGGAATAAAAATAACACCACAGGCTATCCAAAATGAAATGAGTAATACAAAACAAAAACGAGAAACTGTATCAGAATTTGGTGATAAAATAAGTGCGTTAGCAAGTAAACTTGCTGCCGCTTATGTTTCACAAGGAACATTTAGTGATGAGTCAGCAGCATCGGACATAGTGCAACCTATTGCTGTGAATGCCTTCACTACAGGAATCAGAGACGCGCAAACAGCTTTCTTCGTAAAAGCTAGGAACCCTACACATCTGAACAAAGCTATTTCAGATGCGTTGGAAGTTTCTCCAACGACATCTACTAACTCGGAAAATGTATTATATTTTCAACAAGAAAAATTTAGGAGTAATTTTCACACATGGAGAGGCCGAGGATCTGAAAGACAACGAGGTTTCTCCAGAGGACGTGGTAATTACCGTGGAAGAAGTGATTATCACCAATCAAATCGTAACAGAGGTAATTACCGAGGAAGAGGTAATTACCACAATACCGATCAAAGACCCCAAAATAATTATTCGAATTATAATAACTCCAACAGACAAAACTCAGATAGACAACAAGGTCAAAGAGGAAGGAATAGGCAAGCCAATATAGTAGCTGGAGACTACCCGGAACAAGCAGCAAGGGAAGAAGAGGACGTTGCAAACGTCATTGATCTTTTCGTGACTAACGGACGAAAAAGACTACCTACCATCCATATGACAATAGAAAATGAACAAATACCATTTATACTTGATAGTGGAGCTAGTTGTTCAATTATTGCTGTACAACTGGTTTCATCAACATTAAAAATCAACAGAAACGACACAATTAAAATTCGAGGTGTTAACGGAAACACGACAGCAAGAGGAAGTATTAATGTAAACCTCAATTATGGAGATTTATCATTTCAACAAAAATTATATGTTGTAAATGATTTACCTCCTAATGTACCAGCACTACTTGGTACAGATTTTCTATTAAAATATGAAGCGACACTGAATTTTAAAAGAAGTACAATTATAGTTACTGTAGGTGGTGATAGGGTAGAATTACCTGTAAATTCTCCACTTGCAGCTATGATATGCGTACCAGCAAGATCAGAAATAACAGCATTTTTAGACGTGGATTTCAAAACAGAACACGTTTTGTTAAATGAAGAAATTAAACCTCATGTATTCATTGCAAACACAATTATTAGACCTATAAATGGGAGAATACCGGTAAAAATTTTAAATGTATCAAACAAACCAGTAATTTTGAATGAACTGAAACCAAAAATGAACAAACTTGAAAATTATGACATTATTCAATTAAAAGAACTGGAAGAAAACACAGAAAGAGCAAATAAATTGTTAAAGGAGTTGAAACTCAACCATTTGAAAGGTGAAGAAAAAGCTATTATTTCCAAAATATGCTTAAAATACAAGGACATATTTTGCCTTGAAGGAGATAAATTGACGGTAACAAAAATTTTTACACCTTCAATTGCCGTAAAAGAGAAAACACAGCCGGTTTATACAAAACCATACAGGTTACCAAATTCTCAAAAAGACGAAGTAGCAAAACAAATTAATAAATTGCTAGAAAACAATATAATAGAGGAAGCTAAGTCCGAATGGAATAGCCCTGTACTTTTAGTACCAAAAAAATCATGTAATGATGATAAAAAATGGATATCAAATACATATCACATAAGGATTTCAGCTTAAGTTCTAGAATTATTATTAGGGTTACTATATACATTATTTACAGATTTTGCTTTTTTATTATGATCAGCTGGTAGTGATCACTCTCATAAAAAGGCCTACCTTGACCGCGTTTGCGTGTATTTGACAGTTTTTCTATGAGTTTTCGATGAAACTTACGCTTCCAATCAAGGAGATAACCTAGTACTCAGACTCCACTGTTACTAGGAACTGGGAAGGTCTGCAAATAGTAGATTAAACACGCATATATTTCAAAAAAAAAATTATAACGAAATTAAAAAGGAATAACTTAACTCATTTAAAGGATATTTATGAGGAGATTCTGTTGGAAGGGTCGAACAAATTTAAAAAATGTATTTTTCCGATAGTACTAATTAATCCATGCCAATGTAGGCTTCTGCATGTCTTGTCGTCATGGTGGTACTAAAGTTCTTAAGTTCTGAGATTTTGCGTAAAAGTATGTTCATGTTCTAGATACCCACTTCGCACAAGAAAGCTTCACGGTTTCATGTACTCCCCTGCCGATTATTAGTTAAACAAACGATAAGACATTCCGATATTTCTTCTAATATCCTCAAGTTTTTTCACAAAAAATGAAGAGAGTAAAAGAGGGTTTGAGATACTTAAAATTTATTGCACACAAAAAAATGATTTTCCCCATTCCTGTCGGTTATATATTCCATTGAATAAGATATATTTTGTGAGCACATAGACGATTCATCACAATTTTCAAATAAAATAAGTTTATTAAATTACAAATTAAGAAGGTTAAGTAACAGTTAACTCCCATAACTGCTTTTTTTTCAAATGCAATCTCACATGCACAAAATATTTCCTGTGCATTAAAATTCATAACATTTTGGAAATATTCAAGCTTCTTAGTCAAATGCATGCTGAGAATTTTGTTCAATAAAAAAGTCGATTAAAATGTTACACATTATCAGGCCATTCTGACTGGAAATGCTCCTGGTTAACTTCTCACCGCAAGTTGTCACTATTACAAACGTGGCAGGCTATACGTGTTAGATCAAATTGCTTATTATTTTCAACCGGGAAATCAGCTGCCAAACTGGTTGAAGGGTTTGTCTGAATATCTGTTGGAAGTCTGACTTCTCCAAATGCTTAAGTGTGAGGTGATGAGGTGTGATATATATGGTATGAAAAAATCGGTGTACGTATACACCCAATTTCTTATACACACAAAAGAAAAATCGAAGAAGTCTAATATAGATCAAATCATTAATAGTATCCATTTATTTAAATTTATATATTCGTCCTACGAGGAACAAACCTTCATGTAAGTACCCTGCTACTCGGAGCAAATAAAATTATTTTCCGGGTAAAATGTGTGACCTCCACCGCAAGATGTCATTACTTACCGCCCGAACACAATGATTACGGAAACGGAACGGAAAACGGCAATTTTGACAGTTGCTGCAAATAACTTCGATATGTCCATTTAGAATCGGATTGGATCTAGCCTGTTTACTTTCCGACAAGCTGGCATACTCAGATCGGGCTTTTCCGTTTGCCGTTGCCGTTGCCGTTATCATTGTGTTTGGGCCATAAGAGCACTCAAAATTCATTTTTATTTGTCGTTCAAGATAAAACTAGAAATTAGAAGAAAAATTAGTATCTTCCATTTAATTCCCACTACCTTTGCTTATCTTCGACAGATACGCGTATTTCGTCTACAATGTGCAGACTTCTGCAGTGTCTCGTACTAATAACTCGACTAGATGAAGAAGTCTGCACATTGTAGACGAAATACGCGTATCTGTCGCAGATAAGCAAAGGTAGTTGGAATTAAATGGAAGATACTAATTTTTCTTCTAATTTCTAGTTACAGGTATTCCACTAAACAGCTCAAACCCTCTAGGGTTCAAGATATACTTCCGTTCTGTGCATCAAATCAACAGTTGCATGGCTCTTTAATTACGACTAAATTACAAAGTGAAGTACAAGGAAAAAGGGCAAGGTAGATATAATATAAGATTTCTGTAGGGTAGGGGTTCTGTAGGGGTGACTGTTTTAATCAGTTGTTAGGAAATAGGACTAAAACTCAATCATTTTCCAAATTATTTCTCTTTTTTTCGATGATACGATAATAAGCTTTATTCATCGCGCTAATAATTCGATGCATAAATCATGATTTATAACCAATTTATTTCTGTCTTCTTTAAGATTTCAAATACATCATCAAGAACACCATCAGTTTCCCTACCTGCTGAAGGAGTTCGCACAAATTTTTCCTTTCTGTATTTTGCATTCGATCGCTTGTACAGGGGGGAATGTCCTCATCAGCTTCTTCTCACATCTAGTCTTGTTGTCCGAATGTGGTGTTGAACATTGAGTTTACTTTATTTCGTATTTGAATGATTTGAAATCACAATTTATTTCATGGTTCTTTCAGTGATTTGAGGTTGATCTATGCTTATGATTATATTGTTCACCATCTGGCACTATTGGACTCCACAAATGCGCGAGATTACCCGGCGACGAATCAAGCGACTTTATTCGATTTCCATCCGTAAGTTGGAGAAAATACTGAAAATGTCAAAATCTTTTGTTGGAGTCATGTCGATTACAAGAATCGGCCTTAAATTGACTGAGATATGGCCACTTCTTTGAAACAGGTTCTGTTGAAGGGTCCTCGATGCGGTTAAACCTTTATTTCACTCAAAACATGCCATGTGACAACACTTTCTTCTTGGTTTTTCATCACAAACCTTATTATAAACTTAAAGTGGATCCTTGATCATATTGGCCACTCCCGGAACCACCCGAACGTTCCTGGGGGAACCTGTAGTAGAGGCCGTTTACGATATTACTTCAAAACATGCCGTGCAGCAGCTCTATCTAAGATCAATTATTATTTCGCCACAAAATATGAACTATAAGGCTCACTGTCTAGCCTGATCCAACATCCTGGTACCTCTGAGGATCAATTTATTTAGCTTTGGTTCGGATAAGCAAGCCATAATTCGATTGACTGTAGAGAAGAGTGGGTTTTATATTTTATCCTGGCATGGAATTGCTCCAATTGTCGCCGTAAAAGGCAAATTTAAGGCTTATCACTGCAAGACCATATTGGATGAGCGGGAATTTCAACTGTTGGTGACGTACTGTACAAAAAAATACGAGTCTTTCTGAACAAATCTTGAAAACCTTGAACAAAATTACATCACAAATTCGACACATGAGATAACTTCTCCAGAAACACGAAACAACTCCGATGTCCGGGGGCCACGGCCAACCGAAATATAAAACTACAATAATTTTCCAGTTGAATGCTTCTGGGCGAAATTAAATCGGATAATATTTCAAAAAGCAAGAGCACTTCAAATTTGATAAAAAATGTGCCTGTCCTAATCATTTCGTTTATCCCCTGTACAAGACTAAATGCCATCAAAAACGTTTGGGAATGTTTGGAGTCGCGCAATGAAAGGCCACTATTTAGTTGGATTCAGATCCTCTATTCTAAAAGCGTGTTGTAATGGTTTAAGATTAATTTGATGCATTTTGTCCTCAACGACATGAATGCTCCGAACTGCCCTGAACTACGTTCAGTCGAAAATTATTGGGTCATGATGAAGCGGAAACTCAGAAAAATCCAGGAGAATGCAAAGGATTCAAAGGACATGCGTAAGAAGTAGATAAAAATTTAAAACAAGTACCGGATACGACTGTAAAAACTGTAATGATTGGCGTGAAGAGAAAGTGTCTAGAAATTTACTAAGAAACCTTCAATAATGGATCTAATCTATGTTTAGTAAGCTGAATACAGCTGAAATGCCCAGCAAATTTGGTTAATATTCAATCTATTAGATTTTATATTATTTTTTTATATTTTCATTATTTTTATTTTATATTATATTATATTTATAACACTAAATGTGTTATATTAAGCAAACGGTTGGGTTCGTTGCTTCCGTACTCCGTTGCTTTAACAGTTTCTCACAGTTCGTTAGTGCCGAATTCAGTTTTTTTTCTCCATGGTTTTTGAACAACGGATGTTGTCGAGTTTTTTATTGGGTTCGAAATATTTTGTTATCGGGCCTAGCGCGTTATCTATTATTTCGATTATCTATTGATTGGTGGCGCGAGTGACAAACTTTTTAGGCATGTACTCTTACATGCCTAAAAAGTTTGTCGACAGTTCTGAATATTTTTCGCGAGTTGTTCCCAAATTGGAGAAAAACACCTGTGAAATTGATTCCGGTCAGCTGAAGATTGACGAGTGTTGTGTATCTTGGGATCTTGCCGTGTTCGTGATTGAAAATAAATGGTTATAACTTTTGGCTTTTTGAGTGTGAAATCAAGTGAGCACAAGTCCAAAATGGAAACTTTCTGCTGTGATTTTCAGTTGCAAAAGTTGTATTCGAAAGACACGAGAACGTTATAAAAAATTCATACGTTGTATTTTGGATTTGGAATGTTTTAATTGTGCCAAACTGGACTTGCGGTGTAGCTCTGGCATGGTTTGCAGAAATAGTACATTTTTTGGAATGGTCTAGCACGCGTGGGAGTATAGGTAGTAGTAAAATTGATCTTTATTTTCATTGTTTGTCTTATATACTAATTTAACATCTTAAGTGTTCCAGCCCATTGGGCTCTTCAGCTTTGTTTAATTGTTTGTGTTTGTTGTTTTTCAAATGTTTATGTTTTACATGAAATATTCAGTTCGGCCCTTGGGGCATTGTTAGTTTTAAAATTTGATAACCTACCTAATCTACAACTAAAACTACTATTTGAAAAACCTAGGGGTGGGGAACCAGATTCTGAATGATCTGGTGATCCGATGTTAGGCAGCGTGCTCTGTACCGATTTATAGACTCACTAAAGCGATCGTCGAGCATTTTTATCTCGGTCAGACGGTGGACCTCAGATGTTCTTGTCCTCGGAGGGGTGTTCATTATCATCCTGAGGAACTTGTTTTGTACTCTCTGAAGTTTCAGGAGATGTGTTTTTGCACAACTCTCCCAGATTGACATTGCATACTCGATGACCGGAAGTATAATTTGCTTGTAGACAGCAAGCTTATTTTTAAGGGATAATGTAGACCTTCTGTTGATCAATGGGTACAGTAGTTTCAACAGAGTATTACATTTTGTGACAGTTTTGTCAACCTGATCCCTGAAAATAAGCTTGCTGTCTAGAGTGACACCAAGATAGACAGCTGATTTGGTCCATTCCACCGTTGTGTTATTCAGGCTTATTTTACAATTCTCAGGCGGGACAAGTCTAGGAGAATTAGAATGTGGAAACAGGATGACCTGGTCTTCGCCGCGTTGATACAATCTTCCAGTCGGAGTATTCTGACAGAACATTCAGGCTTCGCTGCAGTTTCGCGGCAAGCGCTCTTATTACCCTACCACTGTGGACGACTGCGGTATCATCGGCGAACAACGACAGAGATCCATTTTCAGGGAGCGGGGTATATCCGAGGTGAATAGATTGAACGGAAGTGGACCTTACCCTGCGGAACACCGGCAGATCTCCTGACTACCGGAAACTGCACCATGCAACGAAACACGGAATGTCCTGTCAGAGAGATAATTTTTAATAATCTTCACCAGGAAGATTGGAAGATTGTATCGCTTGAGTTTGTACACCAAGCCATCATGCCACACATTATCGAAGGCCTCCTCGATATCGAGAAGGGCCATAGCGGATGTTTTCGAAACAGACTTGTTCCGCCTGAGGATGTTCATGACTCGATTAAGTTGATGGACTGTTGAGCAACCATGACGGAAACCGAACTGCTCATCCAACAGGATATTGAGCTCGTCAGCAGATGTTAGGAGCCGACGGTGGATCGCTTTCCAAACAGTTTAGATAGACCTGAGAGAAGGCTGATTGGTCTGTAGCTTCTGGAACATGAAGGATCTTTCCCAGGTTTCGAATGGGAATGACTTTAGCTGACTTCCAGCACGATGGGAAGTAGCCAAGACGGAGGCATTGGTTAAACACCACCGCCAGATGGTTGTAGAACTGGGGGCTAAATTGCTTGGGCTCCAAGTTAAAATGTTGTCGAAACCGGGGCCTTCATGTTCTTAGAGGTCTTGATATAAGTCAACAATTCGTCAGCTGAGATCTCCAAATCTTCGGAGAAGTCGTTAGACTTTGATCGATGTTAGTTTTAAGCGCGCTAACGGCAGCTTCGTGTGGACTGACGATGTTTTGACCGAGATTGTGGGAGCTGACGACGTGTTGACTTATCTCATCAGCCTTCTCTGCAGGTGTTATCAACCGATCCCTTGAGTCATTGACGTCTAGTGGGATCAACGGTGGAATGGGCCTTGGCTTAGTTTTCAAAATTTTTGTCATCTTCCAGAACGGCTTAGCACAATCTGGGAGAGAGCGAATTTTGTCAGCGAAATCATTATTTCTAAGGTCCACCATTCTGGCCTTGATAATTTTGGTCACTCGATTACAGTGACGTTTGAGCGTTGGCAAACCAGTTCGCTGGTATTGCCTTCGAATGGCGTTTCGCAGTTGTATTAAATCTTTAGTGGGTCTATCAATGGGTACAGAGTTGCTCACCTGTTCAATCGCTGGAATGTGTTGCTCCCGGGCCTGGGAGATCGCCTGTTCGATGGACTGCAGTTGTTGATCGATGTCATCGACCGACTCGAGGTGCACGTTGAAATCGACGGTGTTGTCGACGTGTTGTCTGAACCTCTCCCATCTGGCACGATGATAGTTCCGTCTGGTGATTCGATGCCGGTTGACCGAGGACCCAACTTCGACCACCACCGGATAGTGGTCCGAACTGAGCTCCTGGTGCACTACCGGCTGGGCGATGTTGTTCCCATGTTGGTGAGGAAGATGTCGATTGTCGAATGGACCCCGGATCGGCTCAACCAGGTGGGAGTATCCGGGCCCAGGACGGTGTAATGTCCCTCTTCCAGGTCTTCCTGTAGAATAATTCCGTTCCGATCTCGCCGGGCGTTCCCCAGGTTTCGTGTTTCGCATTCATGTCGCCGGCGATGATGAACTGCCCCTGCCTCCGAGTTAGCTTACGGATGTCGTTTCGTAGGGCCGTTGTTGTTCCGGTGTTGGTACTGGCTTGCTTGGGACAATAGGCCGCGATGATGGTGATTGGGCCGACGGCAGTTTCGACTTCGACTCGATGGCTTCGATAGTCTGCAGCGGAAAGCTCGGAAGCAGATGGCAGTTGATGTTGTAGCGCAGGGCAATCGCAACTCCTCCTCAACTAGAGCCGCTACGATCCAGTCGCACAATCCGGTATCCAGGGATGAATATGCTGATTTCCGGTTTGAGGTGGTCTCGGTGACGATGGCGATGTCGATGGCCTTCCTGTTGGCGAAGTCACCGAGTTTCACTGTTTTGTTCCGGATGGAATCAGCATTCCAATTTAGGATGTTTATGGTGTGTTTATCGGTCCATACTTAGTAATGAACGTCATCGTCACGGATGTGGCGGCTTTGAGCTGTTCCTCCTTGGAGCGGCAGGAACGTAGTTGGCGATAGAGCTCTTGCACGAACCCACCGACTTGCTCCGAGTTGTAGAGCTGTTCATCGACGGGTGGTTGCGTGAAGGTACTGCGACCTCGCATTGCCCCAGCCTGGAGGAGGAGTCGGGTTGGGCGGCGGCGGCTGCCGCGAAACGATGATGGACTGAAAGCTGACGGGCGGTTTGCTTGGCGGTGATTCAATGGGATCGGCGGTAGGTTTGCACCTGATACCGAAGCGACGGGAAATTCTCCTCGTTCATCGGAGGTGGTGGACGGCGTTGAGCAGGCCGAGACTTGGCAGATGACTTCTTGCGGATCGCCAAAATTCAGCACGTTTGGGGCAGGTACGATTGCCGCTCCCATGGTTTGCGCCACAATTTGCGCGACTTCAGTACCGCACCTTCTTCCATCGAGCACAATCGTTGGTACTGCGGGCTCCGGCACACTTGCCACATCGCGGCTTCATGTGGCAGTTGCGAGTTCCATGGCCGAACGCAAGGCAGTTGCCACATTGCGTCACGTCGTGCTGTCGTGGACGATACCGGTCCCACTCGACGATGACGTCGAAAAGGGCCCGTGTTTTCATTAGTTCCGCCATCGTGACGGAACCCCTTCTCAATGTGGACCCGATAGAGTTGGTCCCGCTAGTTTCCATGTTGTTGGCGCCTGATGGGAAACACCTTTCGAGGTTTCAGTGCCACCGCTTGCAGCTCGGCAGACGATTGACTCCGGTGCGAGTTCTGGAAGGCCACGCAGAATCACCTTCATTGGCTTGCTTCCGGGCGCGTCGTGAGTGTAGAACTCATGCTTCTTCGCGACCAGGTGAGCGCCGACAGCACGGTAGTCAGCCTCCGTCGAGCACATCACCTTAATTCCATACTGCACAGCTTGTACAGCGGATGGATTTTGATAGCTGCAAGCTCGGTCCTGGAGTGCAGCAATGTCCTTTGACGTCGTGAAGAGCGGGGAACCTTCACCTTCTTCGGCACCTCCTGGATCGGAAGCACTGGCGAATTGATTGCTCGCTAGTAGACGAGCGTTGCGATCCACCGGATCGGCGTCATCCGTGGCGCAGCCGCTTGAGCTCGCCCGTTGCGGTAATGTTTCGGGAGCGGATGTCGCCGTTGGTCGATTTTTTCGACCCATTGCCACTAGCAATAGGTCGAGCGGGAAATGTTTCCGAACTTTGAAGCACTTTTTTCTGCTTTGCCACCACCAGTAGATGAGCAAGCGCAGGCGATAGGTCGCGAACCGAACACGCAATCGCGAGAAAGCGGGCGAGGGGAAAAACGGGAGAAAAAACTTTTACTGCGAGGGAGGAAAACACGACCGATCGTGTCGCTTGGTAAAACTGGAATGATGTATCCCTCGCTACCGCAGAACGTTCTTTTTTATACTGTCGTATGCAACGTAGTTTGCGACGACAGCATGCAAAATTGGCTACAAGGGCGTTGAAAATATTACTGCTCGCTCGCTGGGTGCGATGCGATCAAAAAAAAACCTATGTGCGCTCGCTCGCACTCGCTGGGTGAACATACGCTTGTGATGTGTGCGCCCGCTGCCCGCTGCTAGACGCTGCAACTTCAGTTCCATTTTTATTGAACTGAACACTTTGAAAAAGCAAATTATACATGTAGAATTTATTAAAAGCAAAAGTTGTATGCCAAAAATAAACCCAAATGAGCGGGAGATAGTTTCTTTCCTATGTAGGGGATTTGGGAGTGTGAATAGACAGTTCGTTAGAACCATTTAAGCTTCGGTAGTATATAGCAGATCAAGCGTACATTTTTGCCAGTCAAGGTGGTGCATTCGTTCCTGCCTTGACCTACTCCGCATGGGGATGCTTGGCAAAGATTGTGTGCTTGTTTCGAAATACTACCCCACAATGCGCCCTCAGCTCTCCTCAATATAAACTACTTCTATTCAATTTTCACAGCCTGCCGTGCGCTAACGGAACTATCAATACTTGCTCTTAACAACTTTGTTCTAGCAAAAAAAAAGTGCTATCTACTTCTAGAGCCTCATGGTGATGGGAAATTATCTCCTTCTCAAACAACATCATCGATATTATTATGCAAATGTTGTGAAAGTGTTACAAAGCCTTACAAGGTTTTACAAACTTATCTGAAGTTTTGTGATATTTTTGTGTTCTGTAAATATTATTGAAGTTATGCTATCTATGCTTAGCTATAATAACTTTATTAAATTTCATAATTTGTAACTGTACCTTTTTCGGAAGGTCAAACCAGCTGAATTAACTCCTACCAAATCGAAACGAAGCAGGCAAAGTTCCTACACAAAACATGTGGATGTGAAGATACAAAATTTAGAACAGTGGCGATCAAAGTGGGAAATAGTCTATCTATTTTCTACATT
>JASCZW010009005.1:0-45737 GCA_034211315.2 Aedes japonicus
GTTGCCACTTGCACGAATTTATCTAAATTGACACAGATTTTTTCATTCTTTTCGTACAGGCATAAGTACGTAAAGATTACTGATTTTTTTAGTAAAACCAAAATTTTTAAGATTTTTGGCAATTGCTTGTCCACTCAAAAACCTTAAATTTAAAAAAATAAGTACATTTACGATCCAACCTTTTACCCAGAACCCATGAAGCAAAATTGACAAAAAACAATTGACACTGACACTTTAGTGACCGAAAGCAGTCTGAATGTCAGTTTGTGTGTGTCCCTAAAAGATTTCTGCAAACAAGGGGAAGTAAGATTCAAACGTTAAATTCTTGGAACTCTTAGTCAACACCACAAGGCCACCAACACAAGGAATAATATTTCCCTAACATGATGGTTATGCTACTTTCCGTGAGAGTGATGAGAGTTCTGAAAAAAATACGTTTGAATCTTACTTCCTTCTTTGTTTATAAAATCAGATACGTCTATTTGAAAAAGTACTCAAGAAAAGATTTTTTTGCCAAAATTAAAGATGGGAACGAAAAAAATTAAGGCAACCATGCATAAATGCCATTGCTCTCACAACCAGGGATGCCATATTCACAGATATGTCTGTAAATTTGCAGATATTTCATTTTTGTTGCAGACTTTTCCAACGATGCAGACATTTAGCAGACATTTTATTTATGTTGCAGACTTTTACAGACATTTGAAATATTTTTTAAATTTCAAATAAAAGGTATTTCTGAAGTTCGGATTTAAAACGTACAAGGATCTGAACAGTATTGTAGATACGGTAAGAAGATTTGTTGAAATATATTTTTTTTTAATATCGTAGGTATCATTTAAAGAAGAAATCCTTGAAGATACGAAAGCGGTGATAATATGGAGTCCATACTTATGGTAGTGTTCAATCCCATGCGAAAAATTATTGTCAAACCGTTGGTAATATTGGTCTTTGCCACTAAGTCACAACGAAAATCAAGGGTCACAACAATACAAATCATATTTGAGAAATTTACCGTAAAAAGGTGTTGCTGAGTATTTGCTCTAAAGCCCAGTCGGTTGCCATTCGGGGGACAGAACAACAGTAAAAGTTCTGAGCTATTGAAATAAATCTTAAAGCTCTGAATTTTGCAAAGTACTACTAAATGCATCATTTCAGTATATTTGTACTAGGGATTTAGAAATATATCCCTGAATTAGTCCTAGATTCCTAGAAGTGTAGAAAGAAAAGACCCACAATTTAGGGTACATCATGGAAAGTTTAGAAGACTGCCCAGAGCTTCGGGAAGATAATTCCCGATGAAGAGACTTCCTCAAAACAAAAAACTTCTCCGATAGTCAGGTAGAACCTTCTCAGAAGTATTGGAAGCAAGCAGTCCAAACAAGAAGAACCTTCAAAAATTCCGGACCGAGCATTATTGAAGTTCAAGATCATACTTACCAGAACTTCAGGGCAGAACTTCTTCAAGAACCAGGAGAGGACTTATCAGAGCATCAGGACGAAGTGGAGGGAAGAGGACTTCTTTGAAGTTATGGAATTTTCAGAGATTTTGGAGTTCATCTCAGAAATTCAAGATTGAACTACTAAGAAGTTCAGAAAAAAAACTTCCCCAAATTTTAGACGGGAACTAACCAGGAAGGGCACAACCTTTAATTTTTAAAAATATCAGGAAAAAAAATACTCAGGAAGTGCTAGACAGATTTTGCGAATCTCAGAGGAGAACATGTCAAAATTTCAGAATAGAAATTTCTCAAATTTTTTTTTAGAGAGAACAGAATTAATCTTTCCAGGAGCATTGGGGGTAATTCTTTTTAATTTGAGCAAGAATTTCCCAATAGTTTTGAAACAAACTTCCTCAGAGTTATGGAGAAAACTTCTCAAAAGTTCAAAAGTCCAGGAAGAAACTTGAAGAACAAATTTAAGGGAATTTTCCTAGAAATTTTGGAGACGGCTTTGCCAAAGTATCAATAAAAGTTTCCTCGCAGTTCAGGATGAGACCAATCAGAAGTTTGGAAAGAATATGCTCAAGAAAAAACTCCCCCGAATTCCAGAAAGAAACTTACCAGCAAGGGCACTACCTGTAGGATTAAGAAGTAAGAACTTCTCAGAAGTACATAAGAGGACTTCTCAGAAGTTCCGAAGAGACCAAAAGTTTAGTTGTAACTATCCAGAAGTGCTAGAGAGCGTCCCTAAAGTTTCGAATCCAACATTCCAGCATTTAAGAATGAAAACTTCTCGAAGTTCAGAAAATCCCAGATGTCCAGGTAGTTACTTTTGATAAAATCAGGTAGAAACTTTCCAGATGTATAGGGGGAGCTTTTTAGTAGTTCAAGAAGGAACTACTCAGAAAATCTGGAACAAACTTCCCCAAAGTTCAGGAGAATACTCCCCTGAGATTCAGAAGAGAACATCTCGGAAGTTCAGAAAAGAACTTCTCTTACAACTTTAAGAAGATTTTCCAAGAAATTTTGGATAGTATTTTCCCAAACTTTTGCGGAAATTTTCAGGATGGGACTAATTAGAAGTTTAAAAAGTAACTGTGTTCAGGAAAAAACTTACCAAATGTTTCAAATTTGAAATTCTTAAATGTGAATTTCGAAGAAAATAAGAAGTGACTGCCAGGATGTTCAAGAGCAATTTTGTCTGAAGTTCAGGAGGAAACATACAATCTAAGAAAAAGATGCAAAAACGTTTACATAATCACACATATAGTGAAAATGACATAACTAGCTCTCTTATTACGTCTTCTCGTTGAAAGAAGTCTAATTTTGTAAAAAAATTACAGACTTTAATAGACATTCCCAGACATTTCAAATATTTGTCACAGATATTTGAAAAAAATATCTGGCATCCCTGCTCACAACATCACATACCGAGCTGACAGCAATTTCCCCCCGGTACGGCAATTGATGACCCATCGATCGATGTTTTTGAGGCGATTTTTCAACTAAACTATCAACCATCAGTCGTTCGCAGCCGGATCCATCGACGATGAACGTCAACCGAGTGAGTTACCCCCCCTCGCGGGCGAGTTGGAACAATGCTTCTCGTTGTCGAGGTAAAATCTTCTTTTTGTTCGCGTCTCGTGCTTGACAACCGCTTGCTTCGGATAAGGGTTTGAACCGCTTCGGAAGCGTCAGGTGCTTCAGTGCCAGTTGCCATTCACGTTCAAACTCACTTACACAAAGCCCCTACTCAAAGTGATTGGAAAAAAATGCACCCTTGTCGTTGTCGGTGGTGTCGGCGTCGACGTCGGCGTCGTTGTTGGCTGAGAATGAGGGAAAAAATGAACCGTGTTCAAACAATTTGCTTTTCGAGAACATCCGAGAGGGTCGGATAAAAAAGGATACCTTTTTGTCCCGAGCCCCCGGTTTCCTCACCTGGGAAAAAAGAGGACGTGTTACCTGTTGTTACAGCTCAGTCAGCTAGCAAACGGGCAGCTCTCTTTCATGTCCATTTGAGCTTTGAAGCAGATCGTGCCGGAGGAGGACGAGGGGGGGAGGGAAGGCAAATCACAATCGAACCGGATCAGTGCAGCAGCAGCAGCAGCAACGATGGGAACAAAGCACAACTGGGAATGAAATCTGCCAGCTCAGGAAAATCCGAGCTGCTTTTAAAACAATTTTCCTGAGACCACCCATCGTTTTTCCGTTCACGTTACACGGCTGATATGAATGTGCAAATGTGCATGCTGGTGCATGCTTTAATGCAGCATTGGGTTGCCATCAACATCAAACGGTGCGCTTGCATTCGAAGAAAAGATCGTGATTTTGAGAGCTCTTCGGAAAGGATGATCTGTTGCTGGTTGGATGCTGCTGCTGAGGAGGCCATCGAAGAACAGCATTAATGAATTCTGATATTTTCAACCCCTTCCTAGAAGTGGGTTTTCCAGCAAATTCAGTACCGAGAGTTGTATGGAATTCCCAGTAATGGAAATTATAACTGCCATTGTCAGGCTGATGTATCAGAATGGTTTGATCGGTTTAGTTTGTCCACGCGAGGGTAAGCTCGTGGAAAAGACGGCAAACCCATTTTCTGAGTCATGAAAATTTTTGATTTTTTTTCTTGTTTATTAATTCTTAAGCCTTTGGTGAAATTTTGGCGAAAAGTTTTTTTTGCGGGCTCGTTACACGATTTCATTCAAAAATAATAGAAAAACCGTACAGTTTCGTCTTCCAATTTGCTTTATAAGTATCTAACGTATGGTACCTAACGTAAAGGAGTTGTTTAATGACAGATGGTAAAAACGCCTGAATTCATTCTATCAGTATGTTTTATGACTCTCAATTCACAATCATCGTTGGAGTTGGTGAGACTCGTAAAAAGCAAGTCTCGAGTACTTTTTCAAACAGACGTATCTGATCTTGTAAACAAAGAGGGGAATTAAGATACAAACGTAAATTTCTCAAAACTTTCAAAATAAACCCTTACGGAAAGTAGCATCACCATCATGCTAAGGAAATGTTATTCCTTGTGTTGGGGGCCATAGTTTGCATGAAAGTGCTACGGGTTTCAAGAACTTAATGTCAAAAAAAATACTTTCTCTATTTGTTTACAAAATCAGATACGTCTGTTTGAAAAAGTACTCGAGCACTCAATGCATAAAATTATGCATTGAATCAATATAGGATATGTGTCCCTTGACTCAGCCTGTTATGCAACCAGCGATTACAATTTTTCATTATAACTCATACAATTTTTAAGCTGTAAGCGAGATTCAACTTATTTATACACTTGCAAAGATAAGTTTGATAAGTCATTTGGTAGCATGTATCATAAAAGTTACACACCTATTTTTATAATGCCATAAACTTTCGAGGGACGTGGATTTAATGTCGGTCTATAGGCATCAAATTGGGTCTATTCGTGGATGCAACTTCGTCCCATTCGATGGATTTATTACTAAATGCAGTCTTTGTACGGTTTGTACGGTAAGCTGCACTGGATTGACTTAATACAACATTTCACAACACAAACGAAAGTGAAACTGCCTCGAAACACTTAAATGATATTCATATATGATTTATCAGCCATTCAAAAATGAAAACATTATAATTTACTATACAATGATTTTTGACCGCAAATTCATGCATTTCCACTTGAAATTTTACCAATAACAACCTTTTTAATACGTTATTGATACAACAGGCCATAGTTGGGAACATACAAAAAAATATGTACCCAACATTGGGTCTACAATTTTCTTGTAAAATCATTGTTATTTGAGCTATAAGCACAGTTACTTTGTAACGTGTAACTATGTTCTGCACATCCAGACTGCATTGCTTGCTTTATCGACTCAATTAAGCCAAATTTAGATCACTTAAAGATCGTGTAGATCATCTGTTCTACATAACCAGTAAAATCATGATGCCCCAAAAGTTCAAGAAACCGAAAATTACGCGGAAGTGAACAACTATAAGATGATTAATATTGTCTCAATTGCTTCGGATTACATCTATCATGCTCATAGCAACATGATTTTGTTGATTATCGCTAAATCAATGACACATTTGGTACATAGACCGAATGAAGGAGCTAGGCTAACATTACATCCCCTTATCCTATGTTATGCATTGCAATACATTTTAGATAATAATAATTTTCCGTGCATATTGCGATACCGGCGTTATATACTTTAGGATATCGGATGACTAGTGCAAATTTAATAGCGGATTATCTTTTGATCCAGTTCCAAACTTGTTTTAGTCCGTCCCTACTACCTTTATTGCTTATCTTGACAGATACGCGTATTTCGTCTACAATGTGCAGACTTCTTCAGTGTCGTGCACTAATACTCGACCTCCCTTTTCCCTATACCTAACCTAATAATTTAGGTTAGGCATAGGGAAATGGTGAGGTAGATTTTAAAGTTTTTAAGTATATTTGACTCAGAATAGGTTAGGTAAAAAATTTTAGCTGTAGGTAAAAGCTTTTGTATTTGGAAAATAGTATGTATACGGAAGGTAGAGAAGGTTTCCTTTCAGTTGAGTATTAGTATACGACGCTTAAGAAGTCTGCACATTGTTGATGAAATACACGTATCTGTCAGGATAAGCAATAAAGGTAGATGGAATTAAATGGATAATACTTATCATTCTTCTCATTTTCTAGTTTTGTCGTCATTCCCAGGCGCATGCGTTGTTGAAAATCGTCCCAGCTGGCACGCACGACATCTTGAGGCATGTCATTTCATATTTTCACCAGGGACCTGACGGACATAGATTTACCTGCAGCCAACATCTATAACATCCAAACGTCAAAAGATTCATTGTTGGTAAACAACACTGTCAAACGCTAGTAAGTAGGATAGGGTTGCCAGGCCCCTGATTTTCACCAAACAGTTCCTAAAAGTTTACACAGTTAGTCCTTTAGTATTCCCCAGTTTGCCCAGCATGTAGCCTCATGGATAGTGTGGTACTCGAGTACGACCCTGTTATCGAGAGCGTCTTCGGTGTCCGATGGCAAACCCGAAGTACGAACCTGAGGGAACTGACATTCTCATTCATGTACTGGAAACGTGTCAATAAAGTTGTTGTTGTTTTATATGGAATGATCGGTTTTTCTTCGTTGAAAAAATTGAGGTTATATTTTTGTTTACGTTCATTTGATCTGCAGGAGTGCTGTATTCCGTTGAAGTAGTAGCTGCTGGAAGAAGCGGTGAATTTCTTCGCGACAGCGATTTTTCGAACGAATATTATTGATACTACCATTGAGTAGTGGCTGATCGGAACAGCGATCGTCACAAACGGTTAGTTAGAGGCTATCAAAGGGTAGCGGCTAGAAGTAAACAGCGACCATCGCTACGAACGAATTAATTGTATGCTATCAGAAGATAGCGACTGTTGAGCAGCGACTGGTAAGTCAATCAGGCGGGCTTAGAGCGTGACGAAAGGCTACAATACGGTAGCGGCTATCGGAGCAAAACAAGGCTATTTAAGATTGTGGCTCTAAAGTCAAAAGGTTGCCATATTATACGTAGTGCAAGGCGGACAACAGTGTCTCTTGGGTGAAACAACCGCTATCGAATTGAGCGTACTTTACATTGGTCTGCCTAGTTCTCACGGAGTAAAATAAGTAGAAGATAAACGGCCGTTTCCAAAGATTAAAGGCGTAAAAGTTAGTAAAGACTGTATTCGATGAAATTTGGTCACACAAAATAGGTCACCAAAAATTCTTTCAAACTTTCTGGAAATAAAGTACTACTTAATGGTTAAGTATTGACATCATTGGTTTATTGAACCTCTTCTCCCAACCAAATGCCCGCACCTTTGCCTTGACCCCTTTCATCAAATTTTGGGCAATGATAGGACCGACTCTATCAGTTTTGGAGTTTTAACGAGCTTTGCCTTCATGATTGCCCAATTGGCGAAGTTCCGGAGTGTTTGGAGGGTTGACGTCTTTTGGTACAAAAACTACGTTATTATCTTTGGTACCAGTCTAAGACGGGCCGGACATAGTGGCAAGACGCCAAATCCGGCCAAAACAGTGTCGGGCCATCGTGAGATCTCAAGAATTTAAGCTTTTTGTATTTTCAATTAGCTTATTGCTTGCCTCAAGCAAAATTCACTTTTATTGTTGTTAATTGAGAGCTTTCGATACCAGGTACCATTTTTGTATTAGTATTAGTTGCAAGTACAATCCTGTAGCAGACTCCGTTATTTTGTGTATGAAATTTGTCTTATCTTTCAAAATACTCCTGATCGTTGAATGCGACATTCCCAGTTCTTTGGCCATCTTACGGCCAGCCTTACCAGGATTCCGATGAATTCACTCTGTCAATCGTTTCATGACGTCCGGACACATGACAGTGAGTTTCCTGGAATGCATTTTCCAAGAATAAAGTTTCTTTGTAGCATTTGATGATGTGAAACATGAATCTTTCGATTATTTTGAGTCGTTTCAATTTCCTCACTCGTACTTGGTACTCGGTCTAAAATGATTCAAAAATAAACTTACGACCTCTCTTTTTGCGTCCATGATTAGCACGAATCTCAAACGAATTATTTCAAGACATACTTGCAAGCCGGGTTGACATTTGACACTCTGAAAGAACTATGTACAAATGTATGTGATTAACCCACCCAAAGTTAAACATGTTTAAAAACACTGACATGAATTACTACTCACCCTGTAGTGATAAAAGGCTTCATTTTTCATCATTTGAGGAGAAATGACATACCTCCATGCATTTCCACATTTAATACAATCAAGCCCTTAAATTTCGACTTCGGTTGCCTGCTACGTGTGACTGCAGCAGAATCTCTGACTGCCATCGGTTAATTTGTCCGCCTAGTATAATTATTGATTCGTTTGCTTTGTGACATATGCATTCACTTCTGATCGCATCATAATTATTTTTCCATAAGCATTGTTTTTATTACGTCCCATCAACAACCGCTGCAATTGACACTGCAATAATCATATCTCAAATCATAACATGTTTACTTCGCATACTGATTCAAATCATCGACTGGGATTGATAATGTTGATTTTTTTCATATACACCAAATCATGGTCGACCGTGAACTACATGCAGCTTTTAATCGCTTCCCAAACCACCCACTTCGTCGACCCATCCGGACGGCACAATAAAATCCAAAAACAATATCAGTTGGCCTCAGCTCAACGGCAAAACAGCCGAGGCCCCTTGAAATGAATAAATTTTTAATTACACTCGCTTTGTTTCACTGAATCCCACCGCATCATTCAAATGGAAGTTGTAATAATTTCCAAACAACTGCAATAAATTTACCCCAGCCCGAGCTGATACCCCCTCTCTACATTCCCATATCGGAAAGTTTGTCTTGTTTTTTGAAATTGTGCGTCTATTTTCCTGTCTGGCCTCGGCATTCGGCGGCATCCGGACAAGAGAGAGAGCGGTTCAGTTGATGGAGAAATCAAACCAAAAGTACTCCAGCCTTATTTTATATGATCGTGAACAAAAGGCAAGGGAAATAACACCCGCTGATGAATGGGTGGCTTTCGGTTTTGTGACCAGAGATCGATTCCGAAATAAATAGACCTACACATGCACATATTGGACAGCACTGAGAAGTGGATGCGTTGAACACGACAAAACATCAAATGAAACTGCTCGACAATTTTTATAAGCTCCGTTCACGGTAGACATTTTATTTCAATTGCTGACTCAATAAATTCCTGATCGAATGTCAGATATAAAAACTGATAAACAACTGATGGTAGGGCAGCCCTAATTGCAGTACTGTAACCGTTGGCGTTCGTATTGGACATTTTCCAGAACGAAGCGTTCTTATCTCTTATCAAACTTATGTCATTTTCGGTTTTAAACCTGGGTGAGGTCCGATGAGGTGTATACAGGTAGCGAAGAGCAAGGTGTTTGTCCTTTTCAAACCTTTTCAAAACTATACCAATTACCGAAAATAAACAATTATCCTTATGATTTGCTGCTGTTGTAAATTGTTCTTTTTGGAGATCTACGTCACGGATGTTTACAAAAAACAGGATGTGCATCATCTTACAAACACACTGACAGTGTTTTGTAATCTACTGATACAACTTAACCACTTCTGCTCCACCTGTATAGACTTCTTTGGGTCAGGTCTGACTCTGACTCGCAATTACCGAACGAAAACGTATCCAGAGTCGAGTCAGTATGATGGTATTAGTGCAATCGTTTGAGCTGTCAAATGTTGTTAATCTTTTTTGGTCATTAGAATAGTGAAATTTTTTTTAGGCATGTTTGTCTTCAGCGTCCCGAATTAGTGTTCCAAATAGTGAAAGTGCTGTAAAATGGAGATCAATTTGGAGGAATATAAAATTGTGCAAGATGAAAAAGGGAATACCGCGCATGATGCAGGTATGTTTCCGATAAGGAAAACAACAGGTAAAGTATTCATTTCATGTTACTCCCACAGCAACTTTTCCAGTTTTTTTTTAGCTACCAATGATCAATATCAAGTTCGGACTAGATAATACTGGGTTCCTCCTGTATCGGCATGACTTCAGTAGTACACAATTGTCCTGTATTGAATATATGAATTTATCCAGCCTAAGGAATTGAAGCTGACTTTAACTCATAACAAAGCTCCGGGCCTCATTACGGTGCGCTCTTTTCGTGATGCGACATCCGTAACAAGGTCCTCCGTGTTTTATTTATCTGTGAATGAAATAAAAACATTACTCATGAATTTTGTACTCTTCTTCATCACTTCTCTACACAGGGTAGGCCCAAATAAGTGCCGCAGTATTTTGTTTCAGTGTGGAATTCTTCTAGCCATCGCCAGAGCCATCTGGTTATCAGCATATTAAAGAGGGGCTGATTAATATGTAAACAAACTAGTGTTCGCTAGATTCCGTCGACAGGAACTGCCTAAGAAAAATATGGATTTAAAAAGACAACGGATTTTGCAGTTCCATTTGGCGGGAAAGCGTCCCAACCAGATACTGGCCGAGATCCGGAAGGAAGGAATATGCCGCACATTAATCGACCGGACGTTGAGAAGATGAAGGACGACCGAAACCGAAAAGAACAGGTCGTCCTCGCAGCAAACGGCTTGTAAAGGCTTGAGCGAATTCGCCGAAATCCTTGTCGTTCTTCATATAAACTGGCTCAGGACATGGACGTCTCCAGGAAAACTATCAGATCAATTCTCAAAGAGGATTTCAAATTGGTGCCGTACAAGAAAAAAAAAATTCAAGAACGGAATCATTCTTTGTCGCGTGTTACTTCGTCGGCACGGTGATTCCATGATTGTGTTTTCGGATGAGCAAAATTTCCTATTGCAGCAAACTTTCAACGCTCATAATGCAGCGAGTATTCAGGATATACCTTCTCCAATTCGCGTAGTTCATCGCCTCCAAAATCATACTTCGGTCATGGTTTGGGGAGCGATTTCTGCGGAAGGTCGTCTACCACTGCTTTTCATTGATAAGGGTGTAAAAATCAACGCAGCATACTACGTAAAAGAGGTCCTGGAAAAGCATTTGTAGAAGCATATTTCAAAGATGATTGGTAACCGCTAATAAGTGTTTCAACAGGATTCTGCGTCGTCCCATGGAGCAAAGATGGGGCACCAAGTATTTGCCAGACTTCATTCCTAAGGAATTATGGCCAGCTTCTTCGCCAGATGCAAATCCCCGGGATTTTTCTGTATGGAGAATCATGGAAGCTCGCTCAAAAGATCTCAAACCAATGGGTATTGAAACATTCAAAGCTACCATAAAGAAGATATGGGATGAAATACCCGAAAATCAGGGGCGTGCCACTTGTAATACATTTCCGAATAGACTAAGGGCAATTATTAATGCTTAAGGCGATAGATCCGAAATGTAAATATGTACACATAAACAGAATAACAAAGAAACATTTAAATCATTTGTCTTTTCGTGGGAAATACAGTCTTTGTTTCATGCGTCACTTAATTTGGCCTACCCTGTAAATACATCGTGAAGTTTAAAGCATACACCTGTAAATCGTTTAGTTTAAAGTTCAAAACCGGAATTTATTCACCTATGGTGAGTTTAGACCCTCCTTATTTTTAAACCCTTCCTTAAACCTTGAAATTACAACTAAATTACAAAACGAATGGCGCATTCGAAAAAGAATCTCGTGTGTATATATAAAATAAAACCCCTACATTATGGGTAAATTCTTCCTGTTGTTATTTCTATGCATGCAAGGAGTTCGAACGCGGGAGTTAGAAAGTGATTGTTCTACCTTAGTACTCCAAAACCCCATTTCAAGAACGCAAGTACTCAAAAGCTTTTATCGCATCGATAAGCCCCACTCCATTATAATGTAGTGAGACTTTCAACCAAGCAGTAGTACCATGCTAGGTAGACGCGTATTTACTAATTTAAAAATTGTAATTTGGTGAAATTAAGAGAAAACAACTTAGCATCACGTAGATCAAACGGTCTTATGGATCATATCAGAATTTTCATTGATGAGGTGCTTCTCGGTGTGAATTATCAAGGTGACATTGTCTTCAATGTTTTACTTGCCACATGAGGGATTACCGGGATGAAACGTGTCTTCGGATAGTCCAGGCTAGACTTGAAGTCGAGTTATTAGTACGAGACACTGAAGAAGTCTGCACATTGTCGACGAAATACGCGTATCTGTCGAAGATACTTAAGCAAAGGTAGTTGGAATTAAATGGAAGATACTAATTTTTCTTCTAATTTCTAGTCTCTGTAGTTCTCTGAAGCACTTACCCGTAATATTCTGAAGAACTTCATCGTATTTTTTGGAAGAATTTCACCGTAGTTCTCTGAAGAACTTTCTCGCAGTTCTCTGAGGAACTTCATCATAGTTTTCTGAATAATTTCATCGTAGTTTTCTGAAGAATTTTCTTGGGGCTCTCTGCAGAACTAATTTGAAATTCTCTGCAGAACTTCCCCGAAGTTCTCTGAAGAATTTTTCTGAAATTCTCCGAAGAACTTCCATGAAGTTCTCTGAAGAAGATCCCCGTAATTATCTGAAGAACTTCCCCGTAATTCTGTGAAGAAACGCCCCCTCGTTCTTTGACAAGTTCCAGCATTTCTTAAAAGAAATTCTCCGTCGTTCTCTGAAGAACTGCCTCATCGTTCTCTGACGAACTTCCTTGTCGTTTTCTGAACTAATTTCGTAAAAATTCCCTGAAAATCTCTGCAGAACTCCCTTGAAGTTATCTGAAGAAATTCTCTGAAGTTCTCTGAAGAAGTTTACTGAAGTTCTCTGGAAAACTTCCGCGTAAATCTCTGAAGAACTTCCCTGAAGAATTTCCCTGTAGTTCTCAAAAGAACTTCCCTAAAGTTTGTCAGAAGAACTTCCCCGTAGTATTCTGAAGAACTTTATCGTAGTTCTCTAACTACATCGTAGTTCTCTGAAGAACTTCTCTGAACTACTTCCGCGTAGTTTTCTGTAGAACTTTCCTGAAGTTTTCTGAAAAACATCCCTGAGCTTCTCTGAAGAACACACCTGAAGTTATCTGAAGAATTCGCCTGAAGTTCTATGAAAAACTTCTGCGTAGTTCTCTGAGGAACTGAAGTTCTGTGAAAAACTTCTCCGTAATTCTCTGAAGAACTTTCACGTAGTATTCTGAAGAATTTCATCGTAGTTCTCTGAAGAATTTAACCGTAGTTCTCTGAAAAACTTTATCGCAGTTCTCTGAAGAACTTCATTATAGTTCTTTGATTTTGAACTTCCTTGAAGTTTTCTGCAGAGCTACTCTGAAATTCTCTGAAGTTCTCTGATGGTTTCTGACCATCCTGAAGTTCTCTCAAGAACATCCATGAAGTTCTCCGAAGAACATCCCCGTAATTCTCTCCGTCATTCTTTGAAGAACTTATTTCATTGAAGTTCTCTGAAAATCTCTGCAGAACTTCCTCGAAGTTATCTGAAGAACTTCCCTGGAGTTCTCTGAAGAACTTTCCTGAAGTTCTCTGAAGAACTTTCCTGAAGTTCTCTGAAGAACTTCCCCGTAGTTCTCTTAAGAATTTCTCTGAAGTTTTCTGCATAACTTCCCTGAAGTTTTCTGAATAACTTGCCTGAAGTTCTCTGAAAAACTTCCCTGATGAAATTCTCTGAAGCTCTCTGAAGTACTTCACTGAAGTTCTCAGAAGAACTTTCCTGAATTTTCTCAGAAGAATTTTCCTGAATTTTCTCAGAAGAACTTCCCCGTAGTACTCTGAAGAACTTCATTGTAGTTTTCTGAAGAACTTCCTCGTAGTTCTCTGAAGAATTTCCTCTTCGTTCCCTGAACAACTTCCTCGTGACTCTCTGAACTAATTTCTTCGAAGTTTCCTGAAAATCTCGGCAGAACTTCCTCAAAGTTATCTGAAGAACTTTCCTGAAGTACTTTGAAGAACTTCCGTATAGTTCTCTAAAGAACCGCTCTGAAGTTCTCTAAATAACTTCCTTGAAGTTCTCTGAAGAGCTTCCCTGAATTTTCTCAGCAGAACTTCTTCGTAGTACTCTAAAGAACTTCATGGTAGTTCTCTGAAGAACTTCATCGTAGTTCTCTGAAGAACTTTCTCTTTGTTCTCTGAAGAACTTCCTCTTCGTTCTCTGAACTATTTTTCTTTAAGTTCCCTGAAAATCTCTACAGAACTTCTTCGAAGTTATCTGAAGAACTTTCCTGAAGTTCTCTGAAGAACATTTCTTAAGTTCTGTAAAAACTTCCGCGTAGTTCTTTGAAGAATTTCTGTGTATTTCTATGAAGAAATTTTCCGCCACTCTCTGAAGAACTTTCTCTTTGTTCTCTGAAGAACTTCCTTGTAGTTTTCTGAAGAACTAAAATCATTTTAGTTACCTGAAAAAATCTCAGCAGAACTTCCTCGAAGTTATCTAAAAAACTTTCCTGAATTGCTCTGAAGAACTTCCACGTAGTTCTCTGAAGAACGGCCTTGAAGTTCTCTGAAGAACGTCTCTGAATTTCTATGAATAACTTCCATGAAGTTCTTTGAAGGTCTTGCCTGAATTTTCTCGGAAGAACTTCCCCGTACTACTCTGAAGAACGTCATGGTAGTTCTCTGAAGAACTTTATCGTAGTTTTCTGAAAAACTTCATCGTAGTTTTCTGAAGAATTTCCTCTTCGTTCTCTGAACAAATTTCCTTGAAGTTCCCTGAAAACTCTGCAGAACTTTCTCGAAGTTATCTGAAAAACTTTCTTGGAGTTCTCTGAAAAACTTTCCTGTGGTGGTCTGATGAAGTGCCCATAGTTCTCTGAAGAACTTTCTCGTAGTTTTCTGAAGAACTGTTTTGAAACTCTCTACAAAACTTAATTGAAGTTCTTTGAAGAACTTCATTGAAGTTCTTTGCTGAACTTCATTGAAGTTCTTTGCTGAATTTCATTGAAGTTCTTTGCAGAACTTCATTCAAGTTCCCTGCAGAACTTTCCCGAAGATCAGTGAAGAACTTCCCCAAAGTTCTCTGAAGAACTTCTCCAAAAATCTCTGAAGAACTTCCTCAAAGTTCGCCGAAGGATTCCCTTGAAGATTTCTGAAGAACTTCTTCGTTGTTCTCTGTAGAACTGTTTTGAAGCTCTCTACAAATCTTAATTGAAGTTCTCTTCAGAACTTTATTGAAGTTCATGCAAGCGTTTTACGAATTCCTTTGTTTGTCTGATCTAAAAGTGTAACATCATCACTTCCCTTCCTTCCTCTATAGTAAATTCCCTGCCATTGTGTCCCAGTTATATTATCCTTTTGTTTCCGGCTGTACCTGTCGCAAGCTGAAGCCAGCTATCTGCGGCTTAGTTCCTGAAACGGACTACACGGTTCGAGGATTTGGTAGATTTCACAACCATGAGCAGCGATTAATATCTTAAATAAATTACCTGCCTAGCTCCTTCCAAATGATAATGTGACCCATTAACCTCAAGCTAGCCACGAGTAATTGGCACCCCACTTTACTAAAATCGAAAAATAAAACATTGTTAAGGTGAATCGCTGCTCCATGTATTTTTTCCTATCTTTTATCTCGCTCTCGCAAACTCACCTTGCTATTTCAAATTGATAAATCTCGATTGTTTGTGAATGAACATCGAATCGAACTCCATCAGATTGCTCACAGCAAATAAGCATACAAACTGATGTGATTAAATTTTCAATATCTAGTACCGACACTGAGTTATATCAATTCTTAATATTGAGGTAATGACAGTCATCAAGAATGATTCAGCATAAGCCCTTAATAACAATATTGATTATCGGCTTCGCAAACTGTTACACACGCCTGAGCCTAATAAGTAAATGAGCTGATTTAAAAAAAATCCATTAAGTTTACCAATTTACCTCCGATAATGCTTTCGTTAGTGTAGCTGAAATTATCATCTTATCACTGCGTTCTCTTTTGATCACTGCGACGTAAACATAAACATTTTATTTTGACAGTTCATGTTTGCGTGTATCGGTGAATCCAGGTTGCACCTCGAAAAAAGTTGATCGATGTTGGATCGGAGCCAGAGTGGATCCAGATCCGGCCCGATCGATTGAGAAAAAAAACGGTTTGACAGCTGTTAGGGTGGTCCTAGGGCGAATCCAATTCCGCACTGGCAATAACCGAAAACGACATTAGTGACGGCTAACGCACATCAACTATCGTGTTTATCGTCGTGTAAAAATTGTTTGTTTTTCCACAGATGCTCACCTAAAAGTTTTCATTGTGGTTCGCGATAGAAAAGATCTGTTTGACAACTGTTTGAAATGTTTTCGTCCAGATGTAGGACAGGACCTGCCAGCTCAGAGAGAGATGACCTTTTATAAATTTACGATTGTTATGATACGAGGGTCGCTCCAGTGTTGCCAGATATGTTTACACAGTAATCCCATTGAAAATAATGTTGTTAAAAATATAATCAAAATTCGTCGATATTCTTTTAATACTTGGTAATATTCAATAAAGTAAACGTTAAACAATTGTCAATATTTTAAATGGAGAGGTTCGTGAATTTGAGGCTCTACGAATACAAAACTGCCTTACAGAGAAGAAAATGATGATATTAAAAATTCAAATAAATAATACGCGTTACTTCTAAATCGTTTAAAGCGTTACTTTTAAATAAACCACTGCGAAAGTGAACTTTTATTTCCGCATTTGTTCAATTGTCACAAACGAAAAAAGTGAAAAAGCAGTGACTAGCAACACCGCCAAAACAACAACACTGCTTGTAACGTAACTCAACGGAGGCGGTAGAGGCGGTTGTCATAGCGACCAATAAAAAACGGTCTTTTTTGACAGCTAAATGGTCCTGTTTTTGCACTAACAGCTGGCAGGTCCTGTCCTAGGTCCAGACGTGATAACCCTTATGCACGTCCACAGTTTAAAGAAGATCGTAGTAGGCTACCTCGAAAATTTGACTTGTTAATAACTTCTTCCTCGAACGAACTTCGAAGTAAATCATTACCTTCGTTAGCAACAAGATAAAGCAAAACAAAAATAAGCTGCTAGCTCCTGATAACACCACCTCGGATTATCTGATGACGTGCGATAAAGCTCCCGCTGGGACTGTTGGTAATATCATCATATAATTACTTTGAAAATTCGTTTGACCACACATTTCCATAAACAAAGCTCACTGATGAATTGATCGTTCAATACTATTTAACATAATTGGTACCAATAATTGTAAGAGAAAATATTTGTTCCAAACTTGTTCTTCGCTAGACAGACACACAGACAGCACTTAAATCTAAGCTTGGTGTGAACATTGCATACTTTACCATTGGAAATTGAAAGTCAGAGCTAGTAGCATCGTTGATGTTCCATCTCCCACTCCATTCCAACCGAGATCAGGAAACTGATTAAATCCTATCACTAATTCAATCGTCTTGTTTTCGCGTGAAATTTGCTTAGATAAGGACAAAACTTTCTCGTTTTCCAATCTATTCCCATCCAAACAGCTACCGAGAGTCTGAGACTGATGGGTTGGTAGACTGTTGCAGTCCCATTCCACACTCCTGCCAACCAAACCCACATCACTGTCGGTTCGGTTTGGGATAACGAAGTTAGTTCGGTGCTGTTGTGTCTGCGAGGGTGGGATCCCAATCAAATTAAAACTAGGTGAAAACTCAATCGAACTGTTTTGGCCACAAGTAATTTCAGATCCGGCCGGATCGGTTCTCTCCCACCACTAACTGCCGAATGCCGAGTGAAGGTGCTCAAGGGTGCTAAATCAGGTGTCAGATCTAGTCGTTTTCACTTCGGCAGCAACCACCAAAGAGCATCACCGCCGGTCGGAGAGGGGGTGGGGAAGTGAATTTCCCATTGAATGGATGGGAGCACCCGAAAGTCGTAATCTAATTCGTGCGACATGTTTTATCGACTTTGCCCGGTATTAAATCAGGTAATCTGGTCTGGGTGAGGCACTTGACGGAGGGCGGCAAAAATGGCAGTCCATTTGTTCAGTGTGTTCTCAACCCAGCTATTGCCTGAAAAGCAGATCTAAAACAGACGGATTCGATTTGAGTAGCTTTCACGGCAGCACGGAGAGGACAATCGATTTTGTGGGGATGGGATTTTTTTTCTCTCGTTGACAGGAAGGAAGAGGGAGATGGAAATGGAAAGGAAATACCGTGAAATAATACGAGATTGACTCATGTCTAATGTGATGAAGCAGCAGTTTTTCCTTCGTTTCGGTGTTACCTAAATGGAGGGGAGTCAAAGTGATCTTTTCGTCGAAGTGATGCTTGATGGAAAATTGAATGAGTAGGTTGAATACGAATGTGTTTGTGCAGTGCATGGGTGTAGCTAGGTTTAGCGGGTTTGTTTTGCATCAGTTTTTTTTAAAGAGCGGTAGTAAGGTGTTTATTCAACCGTGCATAAATACGGATTGCGATGAAAAGACATTTTCAGCTTATTTTGGACATTTTCTTCCACAAAGTTGTTATTAAAGGGTGAGTTGATATTTATTGCGACACTTGCTTACCTTTTTTCTAACTCGACTGAAATGACCCAAGTATTGCCCAGTTTCTGTTTAGCTCTTTTTCTTGTTACATCCGCTTAGTTGGACATTTGTCAGTCATAGTCCGATCAAGATGCAAGAAAATCAGCAAATCATTTGCGAAAGGATTGCGTTCACACACTGGCAAAGTTTTGTGTTGTCGCAACGCGCCTTGCAGTTTATCTAATATACATCATCCAAGGGTAAGTCGCTTAGAACAGTGTGCCAGCCACGATGTATTACACACAAAACGAACTGTGGCACTTCACATAACTGTGGCACTTCGATTTTCAATCCATACCACATGAGTGGCATACTGAGGAACACTTTTGACAGTTGAGCTTATAGTAACCTTGTCAATATGCGTTGCCTGGTTGCCTCAGGCGCAGCAGAAAATAACATTTTGGGCTGTCAACACATCAGCACCTTCGGCACAATACGAGAACTCAAGAACATTGCAACGCTTGAAATACAGACACTAAAAAATAGCACACGAGAGAAATGTGCTGAGCGGTCTATCTCTTGACATCATCTCAAGTGCCATCCAAAGGATCTATTAACGGATAACAGTGGAACACAAGCCAGGAGCTTGACGAAACTTGAAAATAACGCGCAATAAAAACACGAGGAGCGTTGATTGCTCATTTCAAGCGGAGTCCGAAGCTCCTGATTAGGTAGATGAAATGTACTATTGGCAAACGATGTGGACCATCCGTGTCCAAAGGCATAATAAACCGTGAGATTTACAAAACTCAGTGAGTTTTGACGTTTTCGCGGCAGCAGGATCATAAATCGTTGTTTTGGCTCAATTGCACCTTGATTCGGTAGATGGCATCGAACGGCAGCTGCAGAGCATCAAACAAGCGATCTCCCAGAGCCAATGCAATTGCGCACACCCCATTCGAAGGCAATACTAGCGAACTGGTTTGCCAACGCTAAAAAGTCACTGTAATCGAGTGACGAAAATTGATCAAGGCCAGAATGGTGGACCTTAAGAATAACAATTTTGCCGACAAGATCCGCTCTCTCCTGATTGTACAAAGCCGTTCTGGAAGTTGACCAAAATTTCAAAAACTTAGCCAAGGCCCATTCCACCGCTGATCCCACTAGACAGCAACCCTAGTAGCACACATGTTGCCATTAAGTTGAGAAAACATAAATGTGCTTTTGTTAGTCATAATCAAGTTGCTGCAACTTATTCTGATCATGGTGTGCTACTAGGGAATGGCTCTTAGAATCGATTGATAACTCCTTCAGAGATAAGTCAACACTTCGTCAGCTCCCACAATCTCGGACAAAACATCGCCAGTCCACACGAAGCTGCCGTTAGTGCGCTTATTACTAACATCCACTTAAGACCCAACGACTTCACAGAGGAGCTGGAGATCTCAGTTGACGAATTGTTGACTTATATCAAAGGCTCAAAGAACATGAAGGCCCCAGGTTTCGACAACATCATGAACTTGGAGCTCAAGCAATTGAGCCCCCAGTTCTATAACCATCTGACAATGGTTTTCAGCAATGCCTGCGACTTAGCTACTCCCCTCGTGTTGGAAGTCAGCCAAAGTCATCCCCATCCAGAAACCTGGGAAAGATCCTTCATGTATCTGCCGGTGTTCCGCAGGAAGTATACTAGGTCCACTTCTGTTCAACCTATTCACCTCGGACATATCCCCGCTCGCTGAAAATGGATCTCTGTCGATGTTCGCCGATGATACCGCAGCGAAGCCTGTAGTGTTCTGTCAGAATACTTCACCGAATGGAAGATCTGTATCAACGCGACGAAGACCCAGGACATCCTATTTCCACACTTCAACTCTCCCAAACTTGTTCCGTCTGAGGATTGTAAAATAAGCCTAAACAACACAACGGTGGAATGGGCCAAATCAGCTGTCTATCTTGAAGTTACAGTAGACAGCAAGCTTATTTTCAGGGAGCAGGTTGACAGAACTGTCACAAAGTGTAACGTTCTGTTGAAGCTACTGTACCCATTGATCAACAGAAGGTCTACATTAACCCTGAAAAACAAGCTTGCTGTCTACAAGCAAATCATACTTCCAGTCATCGAGTACGGCACGTCAATCTGGGAGAGTTGCGCTAAAACACATCAACTGAAACTTCAGCGTGTTCAAAATAAGTTCCTCAGGATGATCCTGAACACCCCTCCGAGGACAAGAACATCTGAGGTCCACCGTCTGGCCGAGATAAAAATGCTCGACGATCGCTTTAGTGAGTCTATCAATCGGTACAGGGCACGCTGCCTGACATCGGATCACCAGATCATCCGGAATCTGGTTCCCCACCTAGGATTTTATTGAAGTGGCTTTCAGCCTCTGGACTGGACGATCAATCAACATAATTTAACCTGTGCCACTATTGAATAGCTTGACCGAGAGGCATTTTACACACAAAAATCGATTCTGCTGAATCGATTCCCATAATCGAAAAAATCGATTCGAGAACTGCGAAGAATCGATTCGAGGAAAATCGATTTGTAATTTATATAATTACAAATTTTAGGTAATTTGTAACATCTCCAGAGAGAAAATTACATGTTTGATCTTTTGTTTTATTGTTTTATACAGAACAAAATAATTAATTTTAACAAGGGCATAAAATTTCCTCTTGTTTAAATCTTAGCTAAAGGAGGCGTAAACAACGAAACTGTTTACAATCCTTCATGCGCCATGCTACAATTTTTGCAATCTTTCATACAACAGGCCAGTTTCAGGCATTATCTAGCTTAAATTTACATGAAATATCCCATTACTATCTGAGAAATCTAGCATTCCCTTTATGAGGATTAGATTATGCAGAAAATTCAATGCTTCTTTTTATCTGTGTACAGAAAATAGCTTATTCAGCGAACTCATGAATGTCAGGCGTGCCATGCACTCTGGTTTTAGCTTATACCTCTTATAACTTTTCTCACCCCTTCTTTTAAATGCAGACAAAATATCGTAAATAAAAACGGAACGACAGTTACAGGTTAAAAAATACACCGAAAAGGCAGGTGACATTGCGAAAGGTTTGCTGTGCAAAGCGAAAGAGCGGAAGCTACACGCTCATTCGGATTTACCCAAAATGAATGAAGTTAACCCAAAATCATAAAAAATTGGAACTACTCAAAATTGGGTAACCGGGTCAAAAGCCAAAATTGGGTAAACCCACTATTTATTTGCTTTTGGGTTAGTTTAACTCATTATCATAAAATGTGATTTCTATGGAAATTGGGTAAAATATTAAAATAAAAAATCGTTGGCTGCTTTGGATATGCGTTTTCTTTTATATTCTATTAAAAAAAGGGACATCCATAATGTTCATCCTCTCATTTAATTAAAAATTCTTTATACATACACACATACATACATACTTTCATATATACATACTGCGAGAGAGTTCGCCAGATAGGAGCTCACTCCCTGCACGGCACCCACGAGCGAGATGAACGAAAGTAGCTCTCCTCCAGCAGTTGATCCTTGGGAACACTCATCAAGGTGTTAAAAACTCGGTGCTGGTGCATATCGCTCAATCATTCCAAGAATTCTTTGGCTCCGGTCAGCTCTAACAGGCTCTGCTGGTTGCGGTTCGTTAGCTATTGCTGATCGAACACCCTTACAATGTCAAAGTTTTCATCCAGGCACTCACCTAATGGATGTACTCACAAACAAGTTGAGATTCTGGAAGCTCCGGAACAAATTTAAAATCTCCTCATTAGATTCAGGTAGCGTTCGAAAGCTTCGATGGAACGCTGTAGGAATACAGAGGTCAAAAAGGTATCCATATAATATTCTGATTCGATTTGCCATCATCGGCGCGACTAAACCCAAAATGGTCAAGATGCATTCCATTGCCTTTGCGACAAGTAGTGAATCGATGTACCCTTTTTGAAGAAAAATCAATTAATAAACGCCTTTCCCATGTCCGGCTTCTCTTTTAAACATATTGCAAAAGGTTACCTGTATTCTAAAGGACTAATCACTGTTTTTCCTTGTAATACTTTCAACCAAAGTACAAATATGTGTCCATTGTACAAGCAGTAAAGATTTATGAAGAATAGAGTGAGATTTAACCAGTTTCATAAATCGCCTTACCCGTGGTATGACGTTTCAGCGTGTTTTATGAAAATGGGTAGTAGTTACTTAATTCTGGGTAAATCCAGATCCGACTACGCCTATCTTTAAAACTACCATGAAATTTCAGTCAAATTTACTACGTTTATGGTAAAATCTTCAACGTTTGTGGTTTATTTGACAAACCTCATATTGATATCAACCGCACCATGGTTGATCTAATCGCAAGCATGGTTAAATCAAACGCATTTATAGTCAGCTGAAAATTGTTGGTGATTGCGCTTAATTTAACCCTCGAAATGGTAGTTTCTACTGCGGCTTTTTTGCGTGTAGTGCTAGGTGGGGGTGGTTCTTGATATTGATCGATGTCGTTCAGAATAGGTCTGGCAGATTGTAATAACATGTTAACATGTTGCAAGCACTAATTGAGTCACTCATTACCTATTTCGTGAAAAATGATACTACACGCTAAGATAAGATTACCAAAAATAAGGTTTTTATTTAATCGATACTTAAGGTTTTGGTGGCAAAACCTAAAGTATCGGTAAAATTACCGAAAGAAAACGTTTCATTTTACGTATTATTTTAGTTAAGTGGATTTGCCAATTTTATTGTTAGATTTTGCTTAAATTTTAAAATGCAAGCACTTTCGGTAAAAAGAACAACAATGCCGAAATTTCGGTAATACATGTTAACCAATAATTTCAGTATGTGCACTTTTGTGCGGTTTACGGCATTTTTACCGACTTTTCCGTATTCTTATCTTCGCTTGTAGAGTTTGAAAGTCGATTCTCCGACTGAAAAATCGATTCAGTCAAAAATCGAGCAGTATAGGATCGATTCAAAATATCGATTAATCGAGCCCAAAAAATCGATCCAGTAAAAAACGGATCGAGATTGCCCATTACTAGCGCCAACATTAGACTAGGGCGAATCTATATTTGTGTACAATGGCTTCCGTAGTTATTTTCTGTTGAACAAAAGGTCACAAATACAAACTAAGCACTTTTTGCAAGGAAAAGAGCTTTATCTCTATCCGCTGATATATTCAATTTGAAAGAATTGTATACTACTGTTTGTTTACAAAAGTAGATTAAATGTTGGCGCTGAATGATTTCATTGGATCTTCTTACTTTTCTAATGCTTTGGTTTCTGTGGGCATAAAACAAGAGAGAGGTAATTTTCATTGTCCAATTTGACTAGTACGTTCTCAAAAAAATGTATCGGCAAAGGCAATCGAAATAGGGAAGCGGAACCTATCTCGAGCTCAATAAGCAGACCTCCAGTGGAAATCGGTGAATATGCACTGAATACCGAACACTGAGTACACAAATTATTCACAGTTTATTCGTCCACTTACCGTTAATCGTTTAACAACACACAAAACATTCGATTCTGATAAATATCTTCCAATTTAATACGGAAAAGTTGCCACTGCTATGTACCTCTATTAATAATATCACAAAAAACATTAATCCCAGCTGTGTACATATGTTAATCGAACTGATTTTAATCAAGAAAAAAATACAAACAAGTTAACACTCACCACTACTACACCCAAAAACAGAAGTAGATAATTTGACAGCACTTCACGTGTGTTGGGCAGCATGCAAGGGGTGTCTCACATGGATTCGATCAAATTTATTTGTTGAAATCAATTTCAGTTCCTGGAAGCAACTGCATCAATTCAAAATTCGCTGCAAATCGATATGAATCAGCTTGACAGAAAAATGCGAGGCTATTGAATTTAGCAACGCTCATCTTAACTCAAATGTCAAATCGGTGCAACTTACGTAATGAGTGTGTTGCAAAATTGAGCATAAGTACTAAAACGGAATCCGTCGTTTTGAATTGACTGCAGCTCGATTGAAATTCGCTTTGCTCGATTTCAGTGAGACACCCCATGATTTTTACTAGAAGACCGATCATCATCGGAGGAGACTTCAATGCTTGGGCTGTGGAGTGAAGCAGCAGATGTACCAACGCTAGAGGATACAGCCTGCTAGAAGCTCTGGTAAAGCTGGAAGTTACACTATCGAACAGTACGTTCCGCCAGCACTTTTCACAAGGACGGTCGTGAATCCGTCATCGATGTAACCTTCTGTAAAGGGTGATACGGTCAAAATTTGGTCAAGGGAAAACGCGTGTAAATCGGTGAAATCGTTTATTTAAAAAATCAAATTAAATTTCTTTTTCAAGTTCAATTAGTATAAAATTCAGGAAAAATATTCAGTTAGGCTTCCGCTTTTCCAAATCCGAATTGCCGGGCCTTACGCTTGACCCCTGCCATCAGATTTTGTACAGCCACCTTGTCCACCTTCTTCGCCGCAGAAAGCCAGTTTGCCTTGAACTGCTGCTCGTCCTTAGCAGATTTTTTGGTCTTCTTTAGGTTCCGCTTGACAATAGCCCAGTATTTCTCAATTGGGCGGAGCTCTGGCGTGTTGGGAGGGTTCTTGTCCTTGGGAACCACCTGCACGTTGTTGGCGGCGTACCACTCCATGGCCTTTTTACCGTAATGGCAAGATGCCAAATCCGGCCAAAACAGTACGGAACAACCGTGTTTCTTCAGGAAAGGCAGCAGACGTTTATTCAAACACTCTTTCACGTAAATTTCTTGGTTGACAGTCCCGGAAGCTATGAAAATGCTGCTTTTCAAGCCACAGGTACAGATGGCTTGCCAAACCAGATATTTCTTTGCGAACTTTGACAGTTTCGTGTGCTTGAAAATATCTGCTACCTTTCCCCTTCCTTTTGCCGTATAAAACTCCTGTCCCGGAAGCTGCTTGTAGTCGGCTTTGACGTAGGTTTCGTCGTCCATTACCACGCAGTCAGACTTCGTCAGCATCGTCGTGTACAGCCTCCGGGATCGCGCTTGGCCGTCGTATTTTGTTTATCATCGCGATTTGGAGTCACTACCTTCTTGTAAGTCGATAGTCCGGCTCGTTTTTGGCTCGATGCACGGTTGTAGACGATACACCCAGCTTATTTGCGGCATCTCGGAGAGATAGGTTAGGGTTTCGCTTGAAACTACCGGCAACTCTCTTTGTCGTCTCAGCGGCTTCCGGTTTTCGATTTCCCCCCGATCCAGACTTCCTGGCTGACGACAAACGCTCCCCAAACACTTTAATTACATTTGTAACGGTTGATTTGGCAACTTTTAGCGATTTTGCCAACTTTGCGTGCGAGTAGCTCGGATTTTCGCGATGCGCGAGCAAAATTTTGATACGCTGCTCTTCTTGCTTGGACGGCATTTTGACAACTGAAGAGTGAATTCCAAAATCAAAATAGGAGCAACATTCTACACACACACACCTTCAAAATGAGGGTGTTCAGGTTTTAAATGCAAAATTGAAAGAAATACGTCATATTGACCAAATTTTGACCGTATCGCCCTTTACACCAACGCGGTCCTACGAGAATATATCCCTGATATAACCAACCTCTATTTTTCTGAAATGGTTGATAATTTTCGTTTGTGTAATAAAAAACATTGCCAGTAAGCCAAACCAAACTAACATGTGTTTCTTGACAGGATGTATCACAACGCCCAGCTCTTTTGCAAATCTATGACTTTTATGAACATTTAAAAGTTCATTACGGAATGATCTTCGGTTACTGTAGTTAAATCGAAAATTTGAATGCATCTGACAAAACATAAACAACCATTTCCTAAATCCTTCGGAAAACAAGTCATTCAAAATCGCTGTTTTCAAGATAAATACAAAGTTAAAGCACCTCCTTCGCAATACAATGTGATAATCCGCTTTCACAGTAAATATTATTGTCGAAAGTAACTTTACAAATACTCACTTTACGCAGCTCTCCCAGTCGAAAATGGTCCCGCAAGGCACCCAGCCAGACTCATTTCCATTTTCATCATCATTACTGGTGGCACACAGTCGGTAGCATCAAAGTTCGAGAGGTTTGTACCACCGAAGCCACAATGTTATTCAAATTACCATCGCCCTACCACTCTTCTTTATCATTGATTTCCATTGGAGGGGTGGCAGTAAAGCCAAAAATTTACCATTTCAATTCAACCAAATCATTGAATTTTATTCCACAATCAAATGCTCGACTGAGGAAGAGGAGGGTGGACACCGAAGAAAAAGAGATACCGTTCGCCTGCTTGGATTGCGTTTTAGTCGGTTTGAGGTGCTCATCGCTGGGGGAGTAATTTGAATAATTTGATTTTTCTTGAGCGGGATCCCATTTCTGGTAATCGATAGAACCGAGAGTACGATTTGTCCCGGAAACGGAATACATTTTTTTGACAATTTCTCGAAGAAAATTTTCGGCAAACTAGAGAACAACTTCATCAAAGTAATAAATCTCAAACTAAACATTCATCTCATTAGCATTCCGATTGCAACTAAATCCTTTGGAAGCTTCACTGCCACATTTCTTCTCTAAATTCCCTGCTAAAACTTTGGTAATTCCACTAATGGAATCCGATCACTGGAAATCGTTGCAACAACAGTGGAAAAGCCAATGCACCCATCAAGTATTAATGCACTCGCCCAAATTGAGAAACTTTCACCCTGCTCGGTACAACTATTCCGTGAAAAGATCCAAAAACTTGCCCGCCATTCCGAAGATCAAACCAACACAGCCAATTGCAAAATCCCTTTACCGATTTTCGGAACTCGGGACCTGATTTTCAATCCACCACGGGGAGTGTGAGAAGAAAAACTACATATTCATTCCCGCTAACCCCGTGGACTCTAATTTATATTTATACGAAGGGAATGATTCAGCAGAGGAGTGCACTTTTCCCTTATGAAGAGGACGGAAGCGCGGCGGTCGGCGGAGTCGGAGGTTGTAGATGCGATGCCAATCCCTTTTTGGGTGCCACCGAAGTAGAGCATCCACATTTACCACTCATATGAGCAGCACACCATCATCGCCGTCCACAGCAGCAGTGATAAGAGATGGTCGGGGTGGGAAGGGAAAAAAATGGTTGATACGAAAAGTGCATTCTGCAGCTAACAGCATTAGCATCAGTAATAGAAGCCAGTCAGTAGTGGCAGCCTCAGCATCAAAGGCAGGCGGGATCCTGTATGTTACTTTGTCTGTGAAGAGCTGATGGGATCGTACGGAATCGATGCTGTAATGATAGCTTCGAGCGAAGTGTGCATTTTGGCTTCAACTTGATTACGGAATGAATCCAATCAATGTCAGTCTTGAGCGTGGAATAGTGGATATTTTCCGTTGTCCGAGAGCGTTTTTCACGATGGGTTTTAAACGAAAATTATAAACATACTTGGTTCACAGGGTGTGTTCATTAGATTAATGTAAATTGCGAAATATTTGCTTGTGTTTCAACGATCCCAAATCATGTGCTGAATGGCTTCCTGAAATTTGAGCCCATTTGATAAGAAGCTGACAGTGTACACGTCATTTGAAGTTTTACGTGGAAATTTAATGATATTTTTTCTTCAAAAGCTGAATTTATGAATATAATATATGATGAAATTGTAGCTCATTTTAACTGTGCATATTCAAATGATATTCAATGATGAATACCATTTGAATATTCCGATATTGCGCTCTTACATCCTAGGTTTTAAAGTAAGAGCAATACTTTGCACGAAAAATGGATGAAAATAACACTGGTCTGTAGGAGACAAGCCGAAAATATGAATTAATTGAATCGAATAATAATCATTTCGATAGATCAACGCCAAAACATTCCAAAATTATGAGATAATTTGTTTCTGTGTAAATTTTCCTACAGAAATCGACATTTTGTTTCCTATTTACTTCACCTTATTTATTCTTCTCGGACGAAGCAAACCGGCTTGAGTCATACATATGCATGTATGTATGAACGAATGCCTCTAAGCAACAAAGGAAAAATACCGTCTGCTTCAGAAAGGACAGTCAGTTTTTGGAGTGACGTGTTACAGATCGGACGTGAACTTAAACGTGTTTCCCGCTAAGTCCGAAAAATCCGAGAAAATGAAAAATCACCACATGGTCGTCAAAATCCGAAAAAAGTCGTGAGAACCAGAGCTTCATGCCAATTTCTTTCAATTTGGGCAGCCACCGCAAATCACCGCAATTTTCTTCACAAATTGGCATCAAAAATAAGAATTTTGATATTTTTTAAGAACCACTTAAATAACTGCCTCAGATTAAATGTGAATGCTCCAGAAGCATGGTAAGGTAAGGCCCAGAAGCATTTTTTTTATATTTGATTTCATTCCGACTTCACCGGAAAAAGTTATAACTGTTAAAATACTGTCAAAAAAACAGCCCCCCGACTAACGCGATCCCCTTGAGGAGGAGGTGTGACCTTCTTGGTATCCACCTATTCTAATTACTAGCATTTGACAGTTTGCAACATTTCACGGGCCTTATTTGAATGAGGCGCGTCTGACGTTTGTTACTATGGGTATGAACGCCCGCATTGGTTACAAACAATGAATCTTTTGACGTTTGGTTGTTAAGGTTTCGCCACATGGCATCTTTTTCTAGTACATAGTGAACTATATGCTATATTCAGCAAAAATGGACCAGGAAAATAAATTCTCCTCGATTGAGCTGTGGGAGCAACATCCGGTGTTGTGGGAACCAACTAATCTCGATCACCTGTGGAAGTGTATACTTTAAAGTGAGTTCCTCATCAGAAGAAAGTACAGACCAGGGGATTATGATACTTAGCTAAGCACTGAGTATTTTCAAGATGATAACGTTGAGAGGTAGATTATGATTCTACCAGTTCCGATGTCCAACCTTTGATTTTGACCCCTGACTCCAATCATACACTGAGTGAAAAACCGAGTGGTTCGAAACCAAAGCAGGCAGTGAGTAATTTGCAGCGTAAAAAGCCATCATATGATGAAATGGCGCTTTTTCGAACTGCGTCAAAATCGTGTCCGAACCCATGGAACATAAAAAGCAAATAATCGGGACGTTATTCAAGGTGAGTTGACCAACTCATTGCTGGAGGCGTTATGGGCTAAATAAGGAGTGTATCGAATATAAGCTATCCACATACATTTGCGTTGTATGCATGTATTTCTGATGGTTTTTTATGCTCTGAACACGGCATGCTTTGCGTTTGACTGTCAGCTTTCTTTTGTTTACTTGTTTGTGTGGTTCAAATTCTGCGTTTTCAAAATGTCGCGTATTGAAAAGGAAGTGAAAATTAAGGTTCTGAACACATGGCTAAGTGAGAAGGGTATTACTATGCGAAAATTTGCGAAGCGGTTTGGAATTCATCATGCGAGTGTTAAAACCATCATTAATAAGATTGGGGAACACTACTCTTTGGGTGAGCTACCAGGAAGAGGCAGAGAACCCGGTTCTTCCAACCCGAAACTGGAGCAGAAAGTGGTATCTCTAATCATGAAGAACAAATCAATGTCAATACGTGATTTGGCTAAAAAAGCAGGAACGAGTGTCGGAATGATCCAGCGTATCAAGAGGCAAAACCACCTGAAGACCTACAAGAAGCAGAAAATCTCGAAACAAAGTGCAGAACAGAAGAAGCGAGCAGCAACAAGGGCCCGGAAATTGTATTCGCGTCTTTTGCAGCGTCCGGATGGACGATGAAACCTATGTAATGTAGGACTCAAAAACCCTTCCAGGTCCACAATACTTTACTGCCGTCATTGCGGAGGTGTGAACGATGCGGAAAGGTCGATTCAAGTGGAGAAATTCGGTCGAAAGGTACTGGTATGGCAAGCAATATGTTCCTGTGGTTTGAAGTCAACCATTTTTTATACTACCGGAACTATAAATGCGGAAATCTATCGATCTGAGTGTCTTTAGAAGAGATTGTTGCCTTTATATAAGAAGCATAGTACACTTCCACTGTTTTGGCCGGATTTAGCGTCGGCTCACTATGCCAAAACCACTCTCAATTGGCTTGCGGAAAAGGGTATAGATTTCGTTGAGAAAAATATCAATCCACCAAATTGCCCTCAGCTTCGACCCATCGAACGTTACTGGGCAATCGTGAAGAGGGTCTTTAAGAAGACTGGTAAGGCAGCTGGGAACATGCAGGAGTTCAAAAAAATTTGGGCTCAAGCGTCCAAAAATGCGATGCAACACTTGTCGGAACTTGATGAAGAGCATTCGATCCAAAGTTCGTAAATTCGTGAAGGAATAACTGAAATTTCATCCGGTCTTCATTATGTTCAAGTTTAACCTCGTACAATAAAGGATCAATTTTTGTATGAATAAAATATCGGTTTTCAACATAATTTGAAAGAAAGTTTGTGGATAGCTTATTTTCGATACACTCCTTACTGCCTCGTATAATAAATATTAGATGGCTCTAAGTAACTTGAATATCAAATTTGTGTAGTCCTATCAATAGAAAATTTCAGAATTTTGAGACAGCTGATCGTCCTGATCGTCAGATGAGCCATACAACTTGCCCACCATCGGAGCCAACACAGACATCACAGAGAACTTTGAAGATGTTCTTCTGAGAACTTCGAGGAAGAAAATTTTGGGAAATTTATTCAGAAGAGTTCAGGGAAGTTCTCCAGAGAACTTCAGATAATTCTTAAGAAAAGTTTGGGAACTCTGAAGGTCCTGGATCTGATTTCCCAACAGCAATTGGCAAATACTCCACCATCATTGCATCCTTCCTTGGGCTCCAATGTTGACTTACGTAAATTTGTCTTCGGTATCCATCATAGCCATTAGAATGATACTGAAATACTTCTTATAATTCAAATAATCACTGACGCTCTATGCAGGATTTTTTATGCTTACGTGCTTTCCGTCTAACGCTCGTACACAATTGGAAAATTGCCATTTTTCTTGAAAATCACGTTAAATCGACAGCCACTTCTTTTATAAATAATATACGAAATTAAATAAAGCTGTCATTTAAATTTCATTCAATTTTTGCTGCTCAAAGAACTGGTACATACGAATAATTTGAAACCTCAAGGCAATGAATTTAACCGATTTCCCTGACCTTCTCAGAAGAACTTCCCTGAACTTTTCAAAAGAAAATCCCTGACCTTCTCAGAAGAGCTTCCCTGAACTTCTCTGATGAACTTCCCTGAAGATATTTGAAGAACTTCTCCGAAGTTCTCTGAAGAATATCCCAGAACTTCTATAAAGAACTACCCTGAATTTCTGTGAAGAATATCTATGAAGTTTCTCTGAAGAACTTCCCTGAACTTCTAAAAACAACTTCCTGAATTTCTGAGAAAAACTTGTCTGAAGTATCTCTGAAGAACTCTGAAGAAATTCCCTGAAACTATTGGGTGCGCAACTAAGTTCCCGCTGTTTAGCAATTGATGGCGCCAGTAGTAAGTGCTGGTTCTACATCTCAAGCGTCATAAACCAAGCTCAGACATATGGTAAACAAACCGCTTTGCCAAATCAGTGATTTTGGTTTAGTGTTATATATTTTGGTTGTTTGAAGATTTCTGATTTCGTGCCAAATAATCGTCATTTGCGGGAAGTGTTGATTTTCTTCTTTCGTTCGAAGAAAACGATGGCTGAAGCACATCGAGAGCTCCAAAAAGTTTACGGTGATGCTGCTCTGAAGGTGGAAACAACGCGTCGTGATTGGTTTCGTCGCTTCAAAAATGAGCGATTTCAGTGTTGATGATCGTCCATGCATTAAGGAAGGCCAAAAACTTCGATGACGTACTCTGAACTGGAGGCTTTGCTCGACGACGAGGATCCGTGTCGACACGCAAGAAGAGCTTGGTTCAGGATTAGGAGTTTCCCGCACGCCGCTTTTTTAGCGATTGCACCGCGTTGGGAATGATTCAAAAAGCAAGGAACTTGGGCTCCTTATGACGTGATGCTAAGAGATGTTGAGCGTCGTTTTTTCGTCTGTGAGTTGTTCAGCAGCTGCAAAAAAGGAAGAGTTTTCTACATCGCATTGTGACGGGTGACCAAAAATGGATTCATTACAGTAACTCAAAATGGAAACATTCATGGGGACTAGCCTAGGCCGAATATTCACGCTGCGAAGGTTATGCTGTGTATTTGGTGGGACCAAGTTGGTGTTATTTATTATGAGCTGTTGAAACCAAACGAAACCATTACCGGGGAACGGTATCGAACTCAATTGATGCGATTGAGCCGAGCACTGCACGAAAAACGTCCACAATACGAGCACAGACACGAAAAAGTAATTCTTCAGCATGACAACGCTCCACCTCACGTTGCGAAACCCGTGAAAACCTACTTGGAAACGCTCAAATGGGAAGTCCTACCCCACCCGCCATATTCTCCTGATATTGCACCATCCGATTATTACTTGTTCCATTCGATGGCACATGGTCTCACTGGTCAGCAATTCCACTCATATGATGACATCTCAACATGGCTTGATTCTTGGATAGCATCAAAAGACGAACAGTTCTATCAAAATGGTATTCACGTTCTACCAGAACGATGGGAAAAAGTCGTAGCTAGTGATAGGCAATACTTTGAATAATTCGTTTGTAACCTTTGTTTTCAAAATAAGGTTCTTTTTTCATCAATAAACAGCGAGAACTTAGTTGCGCACCTAATACATGTCAGAAATTCTCTGAAGAAACTTCGCAAACTTCTCTTAAGAATTTTCGGAATAAATTTCCCAAACTTGTCTTCCTCGAAGTTCTCAGAAGAACATCGTCAAAGTTCTCTGGAGACTTATCCTGAACTTCTATAAAAAACTACCATGAATTTCAATTAGAGAACTTCCCTGAATTTTCTTTGAAGAACTTCCCTGAACTTCTATAAAGAACTGTCCTGAATCTCAGTGAAGAACTCTGAAGAAACTCCTCAGCAGAACTTCCCTGAAATTACTTTCCAGAACTTCTCTGATGAAATTTCCCAAAATTCTCTGAAGATTTATTTGAAGTTCTTCGAAAAACTTCCCTGAACTCTTCTGAATAAATTCCCCGATCTTCTCTGAAGAACTTGCCTGAACATCTCTAATGAACCTCCTCGAGTTTGTCTTAAGAACTTCCATTAACTTCTCTGAAGAACTCCCCTGAACTGCTCTAGAAAATTTCACTGAAATAGTAGTCCGGATCTTTATAACTCAACTCCCTAAGCAGATTGGGTGAAATTCCCTTGCCTTCTAGACGAGTAATCCACAATTTTGTCCAGACTTTGTGGGTGGTTTTTTCAATATGATGTACGTAGCATCTGCAGCAATTTATCATTCTCTTTCCATAGCGACCGAATGTGCCCATGATTACTTCCCAAGTATATTTTTTAAAAACTAGCAACTAAATATATGCGACAAAGAAAATCAATCGTGTGTGCACCGAAAAAAAGTTTAGTGATAGCGCTGCGGCAAAGTAGAAATCTACTACTAAAGCTACTATTAACTTAATATTTCATATTCAAGCAAAACCGTTTCTCGAATCTCATAAAACTATGAAATAGATATCTACAACGGCTATATCATAGTAAAGTATAGCATAGATTTCAAGCGCCGTGTGGCGGCACCTTTAGAGACGTTGGCTACAGGAAAATCGCTGTCCGCCAGGTGCCTGGTTTCCGCTAAAAGTCTATCAAATAAAGACAAAGTACCAACAACTTCTTAGTTTCGTCGTAGATTGCCGAGCTTTAATCTTATTACGGCCAAGAAATCTTGATCATACAATCATCTATTATACCCAATCTAGGCGCCAGCAATCAATCTGCATGACGAATGAAGATTTTTTTTTTTTTGCGCTTCACATCATCTTTGCCTGGATAGATGATGGCGCTTCACACGACTTCGCAGCCAACGGTTTCGGACTCCTTCGTCAGCGATCAATTCTTGCGCATTCTCCTTAATTGTCGCGACATCTTTAAACTATTGAGTGCGCCGAGAGATCGTCAGAATGTATTTCACGATCCTACGGACGCCAAAACGCATCCAACATGTGCTGTAGCAGCCTCAACTTCATTAGAGCTTTCTTTTCGTTCAGTTCACGGATGCCTTGATTAGTTGTCGAGCGTCACCAGAACTAAGCATGAGAAAATGATCCGGAGTCAATTACTTCCGCTGTTAGTTATCCAGTGGCATGTACGTCAATGGCCGCGAGTTGACCATGTACGCTACTTCGGAAAACAATGTCAGGAAAGACTCGTAGTCTAGCTTTCGCGAGGTAGGCAAGACTCCCTAATGCTGTCTTCACTGATCGTACCATACGTTCCTGTGGTGACCGATTGGGTTTTCGCCGTCAATTTTAACGGATTCTATTGGCAGCCCACTTTTTTCAAATCCTTTACAAACACACACATACAAAAACCTCGAATTAACCTTTCACTGAGAGCTGATCCTAGTCAACACATACTTTGCATTACCATTAGCTCAAAATAATTATTCGCACACACACAGTGTAGCTTATTCGTATGCTTTGGAGCATTTTTATTAGAACACAATTGGACTCTCGTCTTGCAAGGAATATAGTTCACGCTGAGAATTATTCCACAGACACGTTGGTTCTATTGAATTATACATACCTACACAGCAAAAAAATATGAAAATTATCTTGAGTGTATTTCAAACTTTCGCATAATAAAGTATCATGTAACCGTACTTCAAGCGTATTTGTTTGCATAGTATCGTAGAACTTAATTGCTTCGTTAGAAATTTACACTGTTTTTATGAAAACTTCGCGCTTTGCATTTAGTTGTCAGCTTAGACAACCAAAATTTTACACGACCTCGTGTAAAATTAGAATGATCTAGCAACACCGCGGCGAAGCTTTTTAGTTAGACGTCAGCCATATTTTGTTGCAGTTGTGTGGTTATCGGTGGATAAATTCAATTAAAATCGGTATGAAATGAGCTTAATTAAGTGTCCTATTTGTGGATCAGTGCAAACAAATACCAAGAATTATGTTGTACACAATCGGATTCACCGTCATGAAAAATTGTTTCAATGCCCGTTCATCAAATGCGAGATGAAATTTGGTTTATTTGCGCCTTTTCGCAAACATATCCGGTTTCGGCATACGGTTCCGAATGTTGAACCGACCAAACGTGCTCCTTTGTTTAAGTGTTCTCTCGTGATTTGTGATGTTTCGGAACGTAGTTTCAATCTCATTTTGACAACCATGCATACGTGCACATTCCCGTCAGCTACAACCCGTTTATTGCTTGTGTGGATTCAATCATCGTTTGAAGTCGGAACACCGATTAATTAAAATATTTTGAGAAGAGTGTCAGGATAATATGCGGTGATGACGTGAAAAATTAACATTTACAATACTGTCTGTTCAATATTTTACGTGTTCTGGTTCTCTGAGTATTCAAAAGATGCAAATGAAAACAACAAATATCCTTGAAACAGTTTATCGCAAAAATAAAAACAAAACATAACTGCAAATTGATTACTATTCTGATGAATGTTTGTGCCATTTAATACTTTTAACTATTATAAAACGTACTGCATTTTTTGAATGTTATGATTCTTTTTTCTGATTCTACATAACTTACATTATGTTTTGAATAAAATTTTAATTAAAGTATATATTGTAATAACAACCAGTTGAGACAACAAAAATTGAGTGAATACAAAAAACAAGTGTACCAGTTGTACCTATTTAGTATGGCAATAAAATAAAGACATGAAACTCAATTCGAGGGTTTGGTTTTTTTATCTCTCCTTATTTTTCTCCAGCAAAATTACTGCTAAACTGGAAAAATATCAAAAATAAAATGGCAGGATGTACTTTTCAATCAGCGCATTTACATGCTTCTTTTGTCGCGTCTCCATTATGTGCATTAGAAATAGCTTAATTATTCATTTGCCACTCTAACTGTGTATATGTGAAAACACCTAGTTGCTGCAACCAATCAGCTTTCCTTAAAACATTCATAGATTTCAAAGATCGTCCAATACTATTCATTCACAGTGCACTAAAGCGAGAAACGTCAGTATTTGTTTTTCCATTTCGAGCAATGGAGTTACAACAGGTCTCATCAGTGATATCCACAACGTGCATACGAATAGTACTCTCGAATCGGAGCGAGCTGGTATATATAACTGCTCCAACATTCCGACACCAAATCCATGTGTCGTTAGCTCGTTAGACAGATTAGGATCGCTTCGATTCGTTTATCATACCCCCAGAATAAGGACCTTTCTTGTAGCTGCATAGACCAACAGGTTGTAATCCACCAGTTCAATCCGTACCGGCTTCCGCATTTGAGCCCTTTTCAACAGGGTCAGTTCCCTACGGTACAATATGGGCCAACAGATCATCAACTAGCTGCTAGACAGATAATTCCTTAAGAGCCTCCGATTTTCTCTGGGGATCCAATCAACTGGCCACACTATATAAGTAGCTACAAGCATTCCAATGAAGTTTGTGGCTACTCGGACTCAAAAAATCTACTACGTTTGCAACGTTCTGTCAAAGGCGCAGCAAATGAGTTGATCAGTAGTTATCTTCTGCATCCGTCAACCTTGCCATAAATTCTGTCCACCGTTCAGACTTTGTATGGGAGGCCTGAATAGATCGTGCATAATATGGTTTATGTAGAAGGAGATGTTCGTGCATCACCATGAGGCCCCCAGAATGGACAGTAATGTTAGAATGAAAAGATATGACAGAAAAGTGCATTGATAGTTCCGTTATGACTGATGATCCACCGTCCAGAAACGCAGGCCCACGCATCCACCGACTATCTGGTTTACACTACATTCAAGCTAATTCAAACAAAATGAACCTGAACCAATAATATTATTTTGAATCATAGGGGAAAAAACGTCAAAACATTAGACGCTGGTTTTCTTAAACTATTAATCCAACGAAACGCCGTTGGTGGTACCGGCCAAAGAATGTGTCTGAATTCTCCAATATAATAAGCCATATCTGGTTGTGGTTGAAAATACAAAAGTTTCATCTTTATCGGTACTATCAACAAGAATTTGTACCAAGAGGTTGTCTGCAAATGCGATTGCTACCGTTTACAGGGTGACTCACAATAGGTGTCACTATAACCAAATGGGATTACAGCAAACAAATCAACCAAATCATAGGATTTATTTTTCATTTGAAAGATACAAGTATGTAGAGGGTGTTTCGAATCAAAATTTGTTGATTGAACACTTGACGCATTTCCTTTCATCGCCAAAAACATTTTGCACACCCTCGGAATTTTGAAGATGTATGCGTGTAGCACCATGCCTCTATTTTGATTTTCAAGATTAGCACTTCAGTTATCAAAATGTCATCGAAGGAAGAGAAGCAACGCATCATCATTTTGCACGTGCATGGCGCAAGTTCAAACAACGCTCACGCCAAGTTGACGAAATTGTTGAATGTGGCTAAATCAATCATGTAACCAACGTATTAAAAGTGTTCGATGAACGTTTGTCGACAGCCAAGAAAGCTGGATCGAGAGGAAATCGATAGCCGGACGTAATAGCGACAACAAAAAGAGAAGCCCGCTGTTTCTAGCGGAACCCCAACCTCTCCGTCCGAGATGTCGCAAAGAAGCTGGGAGTGGCGCTTTCAACTGTGGATAGAGTTTAAAAACGAGCTGGATTGTCGACTTACAAGAAAGTGGAGACTTCAAATCGTGACGATAATAAACGACGACTATCAGCTGAAGTACAGATCGCGAAAGTTGTACACGACGATGCTGACGAAGTTTGATTGCGTGGTACCTGTACGATGAAACATACGTCATGAACGATGAAACTTACGTCAAGGCAGACTTTAAACAGCTTCCTGGACAGGAATTTTACACGGCAACCAGACGGAACCGTAAAGGTGGCAGATATTTTCTAGCACATTAAACTGTCAAAGTTCGCGAAGAAATATTTAGAGTGGCATGACATCTGTACCTGTGGCTTGAAGAGCAACGTTTACATTGTGACCGGAACCGTCAACCAGGAAATTTATCTGAGCGAGTGCCTACAAAGACGTCTACTGCCTTTCCTGAAGCGACACAATTGTTCCGTTCTATTTTGGCCAGAGTTGTCATCTTGCCATTACGGAAAAAAACGCCATGGAGTCGTGTGCTGCCAACAGCGTTCAAGTGAGTGCCTCCCAACACGCCAGAGCTCCACCCAAGCGAACAATATTGGGCCATCGTCAAGCGGAACCTTAAGAAAAATCAAAAAGCTGTTGTGAGCGAGAAACTATTCAAGGCAAACTGGCGTTCTGCGGCGAATAAAGTGGACAAGGAGACTGTTCATAATCTTATGTCAGGTGTTAAACAAAAGACCCGACAATTCGCATTCGGTAAAAAGGAAGCTTAGCTGAATATTTCTCCTGTATTCTGTATTAACTGAACTTGAAAAAGAAAAAGAATTTGACTTATTAATAAAAACTTTGATTGACTCACACACACTACTTTTTGACCAAATTTTGATCGGAACACCCTTTAGAAATAAACCATATCAATTCAATTTGAATCTCTCGCCATTTTCCTTGATAACTTTGCGCAAAGGCTATGTTGACACTTCTTAGCTGGCACGCACGATTTCCTGAGGAATTTGTTTCCAAATATCATCCAAATGTTTCTTGAATCGATTCAAAGTAAGCCTTTTTGTAGGGCTTTAATGTTGAAGCATATAACCCTTAACAAAGTAGTTAAGTGGGTTGAGGTCCGGTGAAAATGCAGGCCATTCTTCGCTTGTGATGAAATCGGGAAAATTTTCCACGCAGCACGTTAGTGTTTTCTTTGCCGTGTGAGCTGGAGCTGAGTTCTGTTGGACACAATATGGTGTATTCCCGTACAGCGTTGAAGCACGAGGAAGCAGATGGTTCTATAAAACCTGCTCGATGTAATAGTCAGTGTTGGTTTTTACGTTAAGTTCTATGAAAAGAAGAGAAAGTTTTTCATTTTCGTGAAACGGCGCTCCATACCATGATTTTCGATACATTCTGGTAGCGTTCTACAGTTAGTTTATCTCTTGGAATACTGGCAATACTTTTGAACACGATCATTTTGTTGGTTAAGACTGTCCTGAAGGAGGATGATCTTTTCATCCGAAAATAAAATCTCGCAGTCACCGCAGCCGAACCAAAAGATGTCTGCTTTTTTGGACCCTGGTTTGCTTTTGACGCTCCGTCAACCCGCGAACACGTTGTTTCTCGTACGACTTGCATTCCAGATCATGTCTAATGGGCTATTGAATATCTGACACGGTCTAAGCTATTGCAAACGTAATTATAAAACCTCCTCCCTGGCTTCCATGGTAGCTGATAAATATGAACAAACGGACTAGCTATTTATCTTCAGCGATAAGCTGTCAAAAGAATACACTCAAAACGGGTTTAATCAATTCCGCTGTTAAAATTACCCAGCTGAAATAAACCAAGATAGGAAAAAGGAGATACATATTGTGAGACACACTGTATAAGCAGCCACGACCACACAGAAAAAAAATTAAGGGCGGAAAATTTCCCCTCGTTTATTTTTAAGGAAGCGTAAACAAAGAAGTTGTTTGCAATCTTTCATGCGACATACAACAATTTTGCAAACTTTCATTCAACAGACTAGATTCAGGCGTTATCTGACTTTAATTTAAATGAAATTTTCCACTATTTTCTGTCCAAACTAGCATTCCCTGTGTCGGGGTGTATACCAAGCCTACCAACCGAGAGGGTCCAGATACCGCTGGAGTAATCCGATCGCCGTTTCTGTGCGATATGGTGATGGTGATTGTGGACTGTATGGACGGCTTACAGTCCCGACACGAGCGACTTTCCCACAAAATTGCGTTTTCCTTTAACTAATAATTATCACACGCGACGTACAAGTTAAAACACTTTATTTGAATAGAAACGACCTACTACAGTTCACATTTATTAAAACTTAACTCTAACATCAAATCTTAAATACTAACATTAAACAGAAATTGAACAACCGATCGACCGAGGTGTAAAAGGCAACTGACTTATTCTATATCTCCTATCTACCCACTATGCCTACTACCCGACTCAAGATCACAACTCCGACAGCCGAACCATCCATTCTGACGTCATCGTTCCGAACCTTCTCCCTGAACCTTCGTCACTCTCAGCAACTCCTCGTTGGTTATTCTCGTATGCAGATAGCAGGTAGCAGACCTCATAGGCGTCGCAAGGCATGGTATCCGTCGTAAACATGCTCGCCCATCCTGAAATAGAGGAGATTTCTGAAAATAAAAATCTCTTCGACCAGAACAGTTGCGAAGTAACCATGTAGAGCTCAATTTTGAATTTCGTCGTCTTGGACAGGTAAAGGAAGTAAACATATTCTCTCCACCGGACGCTTCAAGTAGCCATTGCTAGTCTTCAGTGTGACCACCCTAACAATCCCATCATCACCAGGGTGAAGTTGATGAACCCTAGCCATTTTCCATCGCAAAGGGGGTTGGTTGTCATCTTGGATCACAACTAGACTCCCAACTTCAATCTTCACGGGAGGTTTCCACCTTTTCATCCTACCGTGCAGTAAAGCTAGATAGTCCCTCTTCCAGCGTTTCCAAAAGTGTTGGAGTTTTTGTTGAACATTATGCCATTGCTTCAAACGGTTTACGGGTATGTCTGTATAGTCTGGCTCGACAGGTGTTGAAGAGAGGATCCGATAAGAAAATGAGCAGGTGTAAGAGGCGAGAAATCTTCAGGGTCTTCGGTTAATTGGGTCAATGGTCGCGAGTTTAAGCAACCTTCAACCTGCACAATGAGAGTGTTCATATCCTCAAAGGTCAGAACATTTTCGCCAAGCACCTTCAGCAAATGCTTCTTCGCGGAACATACCGCCGCTTCCCAGAGGCCACCAAAATGGGGTGCACTGGGGGGACTAAAATGCCACTGTATGCCCTCTGAATTGCATGTCTTCGAAATCTTATCTCGATATTCTCGATCCTTTAGCAAACCCAACAGTTCGGTAAGCTGATTTCTCGCTCCAACAAAATTGGTCCCGTTATCGGAGAAAATGTCATTTGGTTTCCACGGCGTGCAATAAACCGTTTCAAGGCCTGCATAAACCGCTCTGTAGACAAATCTGTCACCAACTCCATGTGGATCGCCTTGGTGCAAAAACAAACAAACAGGGCCACGTACGCCTTAACGGCTGCTCGTCTTGGACCTGGTCTCACATATACTGGGCCAAAGTAGTCCACTCCAACACGAGAAAATGGTCTCGAAATCGTCACCCTCGCGGATGGTAAATCCCCATAAATTGTTGAACCGTTGACGGCCTTGATCGATAGCATCTTAGACACTTATGAACCAGCTGATGAGCTTATATCCTGCCTCCTAAAGGCCAGTAATTGAGCCTTACAGTTGCTAGCAGCAATTGAGGTCCGGCGTGCAACAGCTTTTCGTGATAGAACTCAAGTAACTTCCTGGTGAAAATGTGACGAGCAGGAAGAATTGGTGGATGTTTTTTCTCTTCGGGCTCCTGAGATTTGTTCAATTTCCCTCCTATACACAAAAGTCCATCTTCGTTAGAAATAAAGGGATTAAACCATCTCAAGGGCGATCTAGCGGACACGGCGGATCCCTTGGATAACGCCTTCCAATCTTCAGGAAACGACTCCATTTGGACTCGCCGAATAAGCACTTGTTCGGCTCTCTTCCTTTCAGCGATTGTTAAGAATGCAGTGTTTCTTCGTTTGTCTCGCGGAAGTTTCAGAAGATCCATCAATCTCAACCAATAGGCAGTGCGTCTGATCAGATTATCGTATCGAAATATACCATTGGTTGAATTCATCGCTGGCTGATGCGGCATTGATATTGGTACACCGACGTCGTTCTTCTTCCCCATCTTCGTTCCCTTCAACACTTCGTAACGGCCATTGCTCTGGAAATTTCTGCAGCCAAGACGGTCCCGACCACCACAAGTCGTTATCGATAATGTTAGCTGCATTTACACCGCGAGAAATCATATCAGCTGGGTTTTCCGTTCCCTTAACATGTCCCCAGTGACAACCATCCGAAAGACCCTGGATTTTGGAGACTCTGTTGGCGACAAAGGTCGTCCACGTCGCCGGAGTTGCAGCGATCCATCGTAGAACGCACGTTGAGTCTGTCCAAAAATAGGTTTGACCTTGGTAACGGATTGCTTCACACACCTTTCGATAAAGTTGCGTTGCTAGATGTGCTCCACATAGTTCCAGCCGTGGTAGGGACTGCGTCTTTAAAGGTGCTACCTTAGAACGAGACGCCACCAAGCGGACAAGAATATTTCCTGCAGCACCCTGGCTTCGTAAATAGAAACATGCGCCGTAGGCCTTCATCGAAGCATCAGAAAAACAGTGGGCCTCAACAGAAATTGCAGCTGGAATTAAAACGCAACGATCGACCTTAATCTCCAGCAGCCGTGGTAGATGTTTGTAGAACAGGCACCACTCCTCGCCCACCTTTGACGGTATTGGTTGATCCCAATCCAGCCGTTGACCATCTTCAACCATCTGAAATTGACCATCTATGTGCATTAGATAACGCAGGAAATTCAATGTATCTTTTTATCTGTGTATTTATATGGAATTTATATGAAAATTTACGGTCTTTCGGTTACCAATGTTATTAAAAATTTGCCTAAACTTTCAGTTGAGTGGCGTATTCTTAACAAGAACAACTCTCAAATTTACTTGGCTTATTTGCTTACCTTCCATACCGAACGTGAAGGAAGGATTACGTCTCGTGTAAAAGTGTTTATTTTTACGATGCCTTTTTAACTATCTCATCTATATGAAACAATCAACAAACCCATGATTACCAACCCTTTCGCTCTGCCCAAAATCCGCACTTCCGCTGCCGAAAGTGAGTGAAAAGCCGTGTCGCGAAGAGATTTATGGCTCGCAGCTTCCCAGTCGCTCAGTTCTGCTGTCTGCGTTTGTACCCACCCAGCACCCGACATTCCCAATAAAGGCGAAGGCTGCAGGGCTAGAGCCGTTTTTGATTTAAGAGCAGAAATAACGAGTTGATGGGTTATAAACTTTAATCGCGGTCTCAATCAAATGGTCACGGTGCTGTAAAATGTTAAGTGAGTGTTTCGCCGGATCCTTTATCCCTGGAAACGTGTAGAGGAAGTGTAGAGGGATGCTGCTATTGGAAATTGGAATGTACTTGACGGGGAGGTCTGCGAGTGTGGGAAGATTAATGTTTGCAGCCGGCGAAATGGCTGTCAATATTTTTCTTCGTCCCAGGCACATCCTTGGAGCACAGAGTGCACTTGCTGTGATACGTTCGTTGGCGGTGGTACACATGGAAACCGAGTCCGGCAACGCACATCGTTGCCGGAGGAGCTCGGTCCGGAAGTGTGCTTTTCTTCAGCCCGCCTTCTAGATGGGAAAAAAGTCTCGAGGATGCGGAATGTTGCTTGTTTCAAAGTTGATACAGGGCAGGGAGAGGCGAACCGCGCGAGAATGAAACGAAATCGTTCGACGTGTATTTATGGCGAAAGCAAATTTGTTTTTCAAAATGAAAGGTTTCTAATTTGAAAAGTTATGATTTGTTTGCGAAAGGAAAATTCGATTTCCATCTCAGTCTGGTTTACTCTTTAAGATTTTCTCCTTAAATAGCGTAACACTCCTTTCATCATCGAGCGCAGCACGAGAAAGTTTCTCTTGAACAGCGTAAAATTTAATTTAAATATTCAGAACTTGCAGAACCATTTCCCACTCGCGCGAGTGGTGTACCGAAAAACGAACGTAAAAATCGGGAGATCCTTGGAACGAGAAAGAAAGTGTTAAATCAAAATTAAGAATTTATAAACATTGTCCTCTCTCGCCGTACCTTCTGCCGTCTGCCAGCTCCCCAGACGTTAAAGATTAACCCGGATGACGAGTCATCACTCCAGCCATCACAAAAGCATCCTCACTGCAGCAAAGTTGCAGCAATTTTCCCGAGCCGTGTTGATTAAGAATTCATCTCGAAATTATAACTCGCGGTGCCTTTTCAGTTCGGCTTTGGTTCGTTGGGATCTTATTATCCTGCGCATTCAGACGCCGTCGGCCGGCAAAGGAAGGCAAAGTGGCTCCCAGAAGGAAGCCTCGCGATTTTTCCGCCACGTTTAGCGCGCTGGAAAACATCCGGAACGAAACGCGCCGATGGAATTCAAAAGGGAAAGTTTCGCTCGCTGGTTGTTCGGGAGGTTGGGTTTGAACCTTAACATGGCCATTGTAGATTTCCGGCAACTGCAAGACACACTCAATTAAGATGAATGGAAGTAATTAGAAGAGAACCTCGCGGGATTGACATTGATCTTCTGGTGGCAGAAATCTGTCTGTGTGAGATTTATGCATCGTTATTCTCTGCAAAATGTTGAACAGCCGTCAAATTACAGCGAATCGTTTTTCAACATTAAACCACCAATCAAAACTGACAAAATCCAATGTCTCCGCGTAATCATATCGCAAATTAATCCAGCCAACCAACTCCAACTCGTTGTTGAGTTACATGACGGGTGGCACGACATGAGCTAGATTTCCAAATGAAATCCCAAATGACGACGTGCCCGGCACAAAATGGGAAAGTTAATACAATAGCATTTCAGGATCAGTTAGTTGCCGTAGGTGCCGTTGATCCCTGGAGTTGAGTTGATCCCCACCCATGTCACCCAGTCAATCATTTTGCTTTGAGTTGAAATCCAGTTTCCCGGAGCAGCGGGAACCACCGCTACCGGAGAACCGAACGGACCACGTGCCGTGACTTCCTAGTAGGTATGCTGGGGCAAAAGCTTGTAATCCAAATCAAATCAATACCCAATCCCATACCGGAGGGCCAGTTGCTTTGTGCTTGCGTGGGCGGGGACAACAACAGTACCAAAACCATTCCCTCAGGCAGATTGAAATCAGATTTTTGGTTTAGTCGAATGCAAATCCCGGGGATGAATGCTGATGCTGAATGGGAATTACTATAGTGCGGTCGATTTCCAATCGGATTGTTGTTTCGCAATAAATTTGCTCACATCAACTTTGATTGCCTTCAGAGACGTGACAAATCAATAACCGAGAGTACGTATTGTCCACTGTCAGGAGGAGATTCTCACATACCTCATCAACGTTGAACATGATTAATGAGACATTCATCTCTATGTGATACGTGTCGTCTCATCGCATCGCCCCAGAATGCACAAAGGTGCTTGATTTTATCGCCATTGCACCGAGATTCATGCAACTCCATGTAATGGATATCTCCGAAGAAAATAGCCATCACTTTCTCAATGATTGTCCTGGTGCTTTGCGTTTGCTTCTTTTCTCCCCTGAAAAAGGGCCCAAACACAATTTATCGGAGTTGATTTCTATCGCGGTGTCAGCAAGCAAAATAAACTGTCCAGGCGTCGTCACTCCGATTGCCACCCCTTGGGGAGTACCCTTCCAGATTGG
>JASCZW010009006.1:0-45794 GCA_034211315.2 Aedes japonicus
ATCCCTATGAAATCATTTTGGTTCGAATCGTGTGTTTTATACTGGCGTTGATAGCATTTCCTCGAATAAAGAGAGGGGCAAAAATGCAGTACGAAGAAAATTTCATAAGAGGGGACAGTTATAAAACCAGACACCGGCAACAAAGCCAAATAAATTTGCAACTGAGAGGTGTGGCTATGGCTGTATTAAACAAGGAATAAAACCAAATGAAATAAAATAAGAAGACATTTTGAAACATTTGTTACCCGTTTCTGATGACCCGGAAAGAGAAAGCCATATTTTCAACCTGGTCGTATGCAGATTTGTATGGAAGCAAAAGTAGGTAATTTTTAAGTAAAAAATTGAACTACTTATACAAACAGCACTTCATTAAAATTTAAATCCAAAATATTTGTAAGTTTTTCTGGACAAATAGTGTATAAATTAAATCATTCTGTTCAGCCAAACGAGAATAATTCGCAGTCAAAAACCGTTCACACCCATTTTTCAAAATTTTGAAATGACACCCTATATAGAAAAGAGAAACGTAGTCCTACGTTAAAACTGTAACATTTCCTGAAGAATCGGTAGTATATCAATCTCCAACAATAAATACCACCGCGATTGTTAGACAATGATCCAAACGAGGATGTTATGACTTTTTGCCTTATTTCTCGTGTTATACAGTTAGTCACAAAATTGATCGTACACGCAGGTGATATTACATTTTATAGTGGTCTCAAAGTGTTGCTAACAATCTTTTTTGTTTTGGTTAAGTGTTTTTGTTATGAAAACTATTTTGCAGCATAGTTAATCAAAAATTTTAATGAAAAGTATTTGTTTGTTAGAAATAATCACCTAACAGCGAAAAATGTGCTTAATTTAATGTCAGAAAATTGATCGTACACCAATTTTGGCACGATTTACTGTGAACCCATTATGCGTGTTAGCTGTCAGTGCTAAAGTAAACAATAAAACAGTTCGTTCTTACTACGGTTTACGCGTTGTTACATTAAAATAGTTTGAGAAAACTGTGAAATGGAAGGAAAAAGAAAGCAAACTGACCTTTCAATAAGGAAATTGATTATCTCGTTGCGCTGTAAAGGCAAATCCTTACGTGCAATAGAGAAATCGTCGGACGATCCCATCTCCACCGTACAGCATATCATCGACAACTGGAAATACGAGGGAACCTTAAAGGATAAACCTGACGGGGAAGAAAGCGGATCCCTATCAGAGAGTGATGAACAACTCATAGTCCGCAAAGTACGTAACAACCCGAAAGTAAGTGTACCGAAATTGACGGCGGAAGTGTCGAAAGATTATCAACCGATCAGTTTCAACTGAAACTGTTCGCCGTGTTCTCCGGAAATCCAACTCCACACGGTCGTGTTGCCTGTAGGAAGCCATTCATCTCAGCGGTGAACCAGAAGAAAGACTTGAGTTCGCCAAAGCTTACGTAAACAAACCGCCGGAGTCTTGGAACCAAGTTATTTTCACTGATGAGACGAAGATTAATTGTTTTGGATCTGACGGTCGGCAAATTGTTTGGCGAGAGCCGAATACAGAGTTCAAATTTAAAAATTTAAACCGACAGTGAAACATGGTGGTGGCAGTGTTCTGTTGTGGGGTTGCATGGCTGCTTCGGGCACTGGAAATTTGGAGTTTATCGATCGGATTATGGACAAAATGTTGTACATGGATATTCTCAAACGTAACCTAAATCAAAGTGCACAAAAATTAGGATTGTCGTCCGGATATTGGTTCCAACAGGACAATGATCCGAAACACACCGCCCATGTTGTTCGGGAATGGCTGTTATACAATGTTCCTGAAGCAGTTGAAGACGCCACCACAGTCACCAGATATGAATCCCATTGAAAATCTATGGGATGAGATCAAGCGACGATTGAAGGACACCAACACATCAAACAAAAATGAATTAAAAAAGAAAATAAAAGAAACATGGGAAAAATCCCAGCTTCTTGTACCAAGACACTAGTGGATTCAATGCCTCATCGCTTGCAAGCCATTATCGACGCTAAGGGAGGCCACACAAAGTACTAAATGTGGAATTCTAATCCATTTTGTGATGTTATTCGCTTTTAATCAGAGAAAATGTTATTTGTACGGTCAATTTTGTGGATTTGAAATGCGACTTTTTTTGTTGTTATTGATAAGCAAATGAGAAGAATCCTGAAATTTTGATGCAATGTTTACTAATATGATTGATGAAATACATAACCATGAAACCACATATGTTTTGATCCTTTGAACTTTATTTTATGAACAGAAAAATGGGAAAAAGTGTAACTTATTCGTGTGTACGATCAATTTTGTGAGTAACTGTATGTCGTCATTCACACTGGCTTTGCTTTTTATCACTACCTGGTCTACCTGTTGGCATGGTCTAGCACAACTACATAAGCACTCGTTTCGTCAATTTTCTTACAATAAACTGCGGATTGGATATCACATCCTCTGTCCATGTGGTCTCACCGAACATTCTCCGATGGAAAATCCAATGAAACTGTAAACGGATCTTCCATGTACCGGAAGGTTGTACACGGAAAAAAATCCGTGCCCGGATCCGTGAACTGCAGTCATGAATTCGAGAACAGCAAAAATACATCGTGAATCTGAATCACGTAATCGGGAACTAGTTCACGTTTTTGGGTAAAAATCATGAAAACGTGAACTAGTTCATGGTCCGTTTTCATTTTCGTGAACGCTTTCGTTTCTGTGTATCCAGACCAGAATGAACTTTATTTAAATTATAAAAATTGTTATTCCGGATAAATTTGTTTAAAATAATTTTGTAAACTAATTTTGGATTCTTGCCATTCAAACGCATTCATCTAAAAACTTTTGCACGATATTTTGAATACATCTATGCTTGAACAATATCCGAGATAGTAACGTAGCCTTAGCATAAATACCTTACAGTGACGATAATTTAAATTAGGCTCTTGTATTCATCCAAATCGAACTATCCCTTCCTCTTTTGGAATTTTCCCATAAAACCATCCTGCATGTGTAATTCCATCCATCGGCGGCGCTTGCTTCACAGCCAGAAACGTTGCAAATCGATAACAGGAAAAATAAAAATCACAGTGATAAGGAATCGCACGCAACGTTTTATCGTAGATTTAAGAATCGTGAACCGGGAATTATCTTTCCGCAGTCGTACGATACCGGTGGTGAAGCGAACAGCAGCAAAATCAATGTCGGAAGCAACACAGCCAAGGCCCATCGCAGCGATGGAACCCACCTCGATGGTTTCATCTGAAGTCCAGCCTCCGGAGTGGGATTCACCGGATGCCACGAGCGGTTCATTCACCTTAAACCATGAAGCTGCCCAGCACGCCGAGGAAGGTGCTATTTCCGGTCATGGTTCGTTTGTGCTGAGAGAAGAAGCACCGCTCATCATGGAAACCCAGCCGGCTAATGGGGATGGTTCTTTTGTGCTGAAGGACGACGTACCGATAGTGTCAACCGACGAGGAAGTTACGGCAGACAATGGTGATGGATCGTTTGTGCTAAACGAAGAAGTGCCAATCGTTTCAACCGATGAAGGAGATGGATCATTTGTCCTGAAGGAAGATGTTCCGATCGTTGTGGACACTGAGAATAATGGATCTTTCGTATTGACCGAGGAGGTCCCCATCGTAGACAACGCACCGATGGAGTTCCCTGCGTTCATCGAAGAGTCGATAGCGAGTATAGCTCCACAGGAAGGATTCACGCCTGGAGAGTTTACAATAACAATCGAAAGACTCTCCGAATGTGAAGGTTTAATCGCTGAACTACACAAGGCTACCATCACGGAAGGTGAGCGTGAATTAGAGTTGCTCTGCAAAATTCCTCCACTGGACCCCGTGAGACGGCAACAGTTCAATTCAATTGCTCTGTTTGAAAGAGAGGTCAACGTGTATTCTAACCTCCTACCGACAATGCTGGAGTTTCAACGAGAGAAGGGAGTTACCGAAGAGCTGAAAGAAGGATTCTTCAACATACCAAAGTGCTATCGGACCCATTTCGACGCCGAAAGCGAACAGGCCTTAATTTTGATGGAAGATCTGCGTAATAGGGAGTTCTGCATGTGGAACAAACTGGAGCCGATCAACTTCGAACATGTGCGTTTGCTGCTGGTCCAGCTTGGACGATTCCACGGGTTGTCGCTTGCGATGAAGGAGCAACGACCGGACCTGTTCGAAGCATTCAAGGTACCAGACGTAATGGTTCCAACCATGGAGCAAAATGAACCACTGATGACAATGTTTACGACGGCCTTGGATGCCGCCATTTCCGTACTGGACCCTTCTGAGGAGAGACCCCGTTGGAAGATGGAAGGTTTGAGGAATGATTTCTTCACCGTACTACAGAGTTGTGTCGATCCAGAGCGAGCGGAGCCTTTTGCAGTGCTGAATCATGGCGATTGCTGGATCAACAACCTCATGTATGGTTATCAGGTAAGTGGTTGGTGTTTTTTTGCATGAATTCTCGGAATTTATTGAACATGTTGTAGGAGGGAGCTCCCCGCGAGGTTCTTCTTCTGGACTGGCAGTTGGTTCGCTATGGATCTCCGGCATTGGATTTACTCTATTTCATCTTCTGCTGCACCGATGATGCCGTCCGCGAGAAACACTACGACGAGATGATTCGAATTTACTACACTGCCCTGAAGGACTTTGTGGAGAAGTTAGGGAGCGAAGCCATGGACATATTCCCTCTGACGGCTCTGCTGCGGCAGCTGAAGAGCTTTGGCAAGTTCGCCGTAATCATGGCCGCCTTGGACGTGCCCATACTGTGCACCGATCCAGCTAAGGTACAAAGCCACGGGGACGCTGCCTCTGCGTTCGCGGCCTCACCTGAGGCACAGCAGCGCTACGGTTATCGCATGGCAGGCGTGATACGTGATGCGATTAAGTATGGATATTTGTAGAAATGGAAAAAAAAAAATAAACGATAATATTGAAGATTTGCGTTATCTATGCCCCGTCATAATCTTACCGGGATTGAGTTGCACACGAGGCTTCTGGGGGGATGTACGGTGATGAAAGAGGTTCGGTTTCAGGTTAAAAATTGCAATACACTTTCAGAGGTGTGAGGTGTCTTCCAGGAATTACGTGAGCTCACTTAATCGAAATGGGCTGAAGAACAAGACTTGACTTTCGTAATTTATGATGGAAAGCCTTACGTTACCAAAACGAAAATTCTTTGTTATTCAAACTTCAACAAACAGAAACTTTATTGTATTTTAAGGGTTAGCCATTGTTTCGCAATGGTGACGAACTAGCCCAGGAGGCTAACAGTCACGATAATAAAGCAAAAAAAAAAAAATGTTTCGCAATTTTAGATATACTAAGATATACCGATTAGGTTCAACAAATCATTTCTATTGCGAACAGTGATGCCATATTTACAGCCATGTCTGTAAAGTTGCAGACTTTTTTTTACGAGGCAGACTTTTAGCAGACATTGTATTTATGTTGCAGACTTTTACAGAAATTTGAAATATTTTTTAAATTTCAAAACGTACGAGGATCTGAACAGTATAGTAGATACGGTAAGATACTTTGTTGAAATATCTTAAAATAGCGTTCGTATAGTTTTATATTTAAAAAAGTAGTCTCTTAAAACTTTGCGCGAGCTCGATTGTGATGTTTGTACTTAACATACGCTGCTTTGCTTGTGCTCATGCCGTCAAATGCTGTTCTCACGTCTGCCGTTAAAAAGCATGTTAATGGCACATTGCTCATGTTGTCGCAGCCAGTGTGTGAAAAAATTGATAGCCCGAAATGAGTGCGAAAAACACCATTATTCAATTCTTTGGTCTTTGCTGAACACACAAATCTATCATATATATATAACATAGAGATTTCATACTGTCTGTTCTGTCTAGGCACCTACTAAAATGAGACTTCGAAAACTCACTCTGAATCCGATCGGCGTGAAATTTTGTATGCCGGGATTTTTGGGGCCGGGGAAGGTTCTTATGATGGTTTGAGACCCCTCCCTTCACTGGAAAGGGGGGCTCCCATACAAATGAAACTCAAATTTCTACATAACTCAAGAACTAATCAAGCAAAAGAAACCAAATTTAGCATGTGTGAGTTTTTGAAGGCAAGAAAGGTTTCTATGGTAGCTTGAGAACCCTCCCCGTCCTAAAAGGGGGGGGGGCTCCCATACAAATAAAACACAATATTCTGCATAACTCGGGAACTAATCAAGCAAACGGAACGAAATTTAGCATGTGGTGGTTTTTGAAGACAAAAAATGTTTCTATGTTGGTTTAAAACCCCTCCCCATTCTAAAGGGGGGGGGGGGGCCTCCGATATAAATGAAACACAATATTCTGCATTACTCGAGAACTAACCAAGCAAATGAAACCAAATTTAGTATGCGGTGGTTTTGAAGACAAAATATGGTTCTATGTTGATTTGAAACCCCTCCTATTTCTGACATGGGGGGATCCCATGCAAATGAAACGCAAATCCTTCCATAACTCGAGAACTAATCAGGGAAATGGAACCAAATTTGGCATGTGGAAGTTTTTGAAGGAGAGAAATGTTTCTATGGTGATTTGAGACTCTTCCGCCATATCAGGAGGGAGGGGGGGGGGGTCTCTCAAACAAATGGAACACAAATTTTTGCATAACTTGAGAACTAATAAAGCAAATGGAACCAAATTTGGCATGTGCAGGTTTTTGAAGAAGATAAATGTTTTTAAGGTGGTTTGGACTCCTTTGCCTTCTGAAATGGAGTAGGAGGGGCTTCAATACAAATGAAACACAGATTTCTGAATTACTCAGGAACTAATCAAGCAAATGGAACCAAATTTGGAATGGACGAGTTTTTGGCAATAAATGTTTTTATGGTGCTTCAAAGCCCCTCCTCCCTCAAAAAAGGTGCAAGGGTTGAATTAATGACACAAACCTTTTTTTTGCATAGATAACACACACAAGCAAACGAAAATATTTTAACCAGATTCATTCAAAACCATAAACGCGCCAGTTTTATTCATTTTTCATTCATTTAGTTGCATGCGTTGCAAGGCTCACACCGGGTTCAGCTAGTCTATATATATAAAAATGAATTTCTGTCTGTCTGAACCTTATAGACTCAGAGATTACCGAACCAATCGGCGTGAAAATTTCTATGCAGGAATTTTTAGAGCCGAGAAAGTTTCTTATGATAGTAAAAGACCCCTCCCACCTCTTTAAAGGAGGGCTCCCATACAAATGAACCACATATTTCTGATTAACTCGAGAACCAATCAAGCAAATGGAACCAATTTTTGTATGTGGGAGTTTTTAAATGAAAGAAATGTTTAAATGGTAGTTTGAGACCCCTCCCCATTCAGAAAAGGGGGGCTCTCATACAAATGAAACACAAGTTTTTGCATAAGTCGAAAGCAAATTTAGCAAATGGAACCAAATTTGGTATGTGGAAGTTTTTGAAGGCGAAACATATTTCGATGGTGTTTCGAGGCCCCTCCCGCCTCTAGAAATGAGGGCTACCGTGCAAATGAAAAACAAGTTTCTGTATAATTTGAGAACTAATCAAGCAAATGGAATCAAATATGGCATGGGCGAATTTTTTGAGACAAGACATTTTTTTATGGTTATTCGAGATCCCTCTTCCTTCTGAAAAGGGGGGCTCCCATTCAAATGAAACACAAATTTCAACCAAACATGAGAACTATTCCTACTGCTATGCAAATTTGTATGCAGGGTTTTTTGGGTCTTAAGATAGTTCCCCTTTTGGAGGAAGGGGGGGCTTCCATACAAATGAAACGGAAATTTCTGTATAACTCGAGAACTAATCAAGCAAATGGAACCAAATATGGCATGTGGGAGTTTCTGAAAGCTATAAATGTTTCTATGGTGGTTTTAAACCCCTCCGCCCTCCAAAAGAAAGGAGGGGCGGGGCCTTCCATACAAATGAAACACAACTTGAGAACCAATCAAGCAAATGGAACCAAATTTGGCATATGCAGGTTTTTGAAGGAGAGAAATGTTTCTATAGTGGTCTGAGACCCTTTCTGAAAGGGAGCCCTCTATACAAATGAGGGGACCATACAAATGAAACACAAATATCCGCGTAACTCGAGATCTAATCAAGGAAATGGAATCAAATTTGTCAGGTGGCAGTTTTTGAAGGTAAAAAATGTTTCTATGGTGATTTGAGACCACTCCGCTTTCTGGAAGAGGAGCTCTCATACAAATGAAACAAAGTTTTTTTGCATAATTCGAGAACAAATCAAGCAACTGCCACCAAATTTGGCATGTGGAGGTTTTTGGAGGCAAGAAATGTTTATTTTTGATACAAGATCCATCCTATTTATGGAGGGGGGCTATATATACATATATAAATATAAATTTCTGCATATACTCAAGATACTATACAAGCAAATGAAATTCTAGTTGCATGTCTGTCTGAGGCAGGATCTCTATAGACTCATAAAAATGAATGTCTGTCAGTCTGTCTGACCCTTAAAGACGCGAAACGATGAACTGAATGTGTTCTTGCTAGAAACGAATTTTGGCTCTTCTGAACATTCAGTTTTGAACCGAATCGGTGAATGACGAGATGGATGTTGGATAAATTCTAGGGATTTTTTTTCATTAGGGCGAATCTAACATTGAGAGACTCTTTTTGACTTCTTTTTCTTTCATTCATATTCCAATCACCTTTACGTTATTCATTCTACTATTTGAAGAGTATGCTAGCCAGCCAGCCCTGTTTTGTTTCGATCTGCACTAAAGAGTGCCTCGAAAGTGTTATAATGGCGCTGTAATAATTAAAAGAGACTGAGCCCGGAGAGAATCTCTCAATCGCCCTAATGAAAAAAACCCCGAGAATTCACGGGATACTACTTATTGAATTTACATTTTTCGCACACTGGTCGCAGCTCTCTCTCTTTTTTCACAAAACCATTTTATTCTCCCGTTCATTTTCTTACTGAAATTTGAGTCATTTGTCGTGCAAAGTATTCAGCGAGGAGAGCATTCAATTTTCTCTCGTTTCTCATATGAATTGAGAGCTTGAGTCAAACGAACGAGAGCCAAATTATCGACTGTTCGGTAGTGTTTTTGTTTCGCTCTGAAGTTTGTTTGTGATTCTCGAAATGGCTAGTAAAAAACGAGTGATTGGAGATGAAGGACGAGTTTTTCAAGAAAAGTGGACTGAAGCATACTTTTTTACTGCAATCAATCAAAAACCAGTACGCTGAAGCTGCAATGAATCAGTAGCGGTAATGAAAGAGTACAATTTAAAACGCCATTACAAGTTGATGAAAGCATCGAAAATGGACAAATTCTCAGGCAAATGTCGTTCAGAGAAGGCAAGTGAATTGAAAGAAAAACTGCGATGCCAGAAAAACGTGTTTAGTAATAGAAAAGTTGCATATGAAAGTTGCATTAAAGCCAGTTACATTGTTGCGGAAAAAATAAAAAAAACACTTGAAACCTTTTTCGGACGGTGATTTTGTAAAAGATTGTTTGAAGGCAGTGCACACAGGGCCAGAAAGAAGAATTAACAGGAATAAATTATGTTCACTATGAAGATGCTCTAGATAAAAACTCTATCTTTCACATTTCTTGACATAAAGCAACACAATGTTCGACAAAGTTGTTCCTTATTGAATCTAAAGCAACTTTACTGCAGGAACCATAGTCGTAGGTCTTTTGTGTCATAAGTTATGATCATGTTTACGCTTAAGAGTAGGGTGGCCCTGAAAAAAATATTATTTTTCGCCTTACTTTTTCATTTTAAGTTTTATGAAAACGATGTTCTGAGCAAATTTTTAGAACCCGTTTAAACACACATTTTGATGAAGAAAAAACGTAATTTTATGCATCCGTTCAAAAAATATCGTGATTTTAGTCCAAAAATTACATTTTTTTCAAATTACATTATTTTTTAAAGGGGGGAAAAACGGGGATACAAATACGATTGCATATAAATGGTAAAGATAAGAGGTCTCTTTTGTATATAAATGCTCAGGTGAATTTAGACGAATTTGGGGTTAAATGGTTCTATGAATGTAAGTCCATTTCAAAATAAAATTCTTGATTTTTTCTTAAATGTTGATGGCAATGACGAATAAATCACCATATTTCAATAAAGAACTAATATTTGCAATTTGTGGCAAATAGATGTCTTTTAAATTTATCAGGGGCAAACTAAATTTTGATTTTAAAATACAAACTGGAACGTTATAGGGAAGAAAAAAACTGTAGAACATTGTGTCATCTAAGCGAATGCTTCAAACTTAAGTGTCACTTTAAAAATATGAAACAATAGTGTAAGATAGGCTACAATCCAAGAAAAACATAATCACACAAATAGCGATATTGACATAACTCGCTCTCTTATTACGTCTTTTCGATAAAAGAAGCCTAATTTTGCAAAAAAAAATGAAAACTTTCTTTAGACATTCCCAGACATTTCAAGACATTGCAGACATTTGAAAAAAAATATCTGGCATCCCTGATTAGGAAGGAGTATAAGATTTCATTTGTAACGCAGTAGGATGGAAAAATGACACATCCTAGATTTACGATTTAACTTGAGCGTAAAATAATTGCGAATTGAACACATACAACTTCTGGTTGCCTTATCCGCTCACAGATGTCACTATCTTACCCATCTGCAAGCCAAAAAAAAGCTCCCTTCTTCGTTCAGTTCATGCCGCGCCTAGCTTCCAATACAACACTCAGTACTTGAAAACATTCGATTGATAAAAACGAGCCCAGATTAGATAAGAACTAATTTCATCATTTTCACCTACAGTTGGCTTCCCCATCGAGCACCAGTCGTATCGCCGCAAGCCACCATGTCTGAACCATCGCACGAGTCTCAACCGGTTCTGCCGGAATACGTTCGGCAATCGGCCATCCGGGCGGCCATCAAGCTGGGCTTTACGCCGGACCTGTTTCAAGTTTCATACGAGGCGGGATCCAACTGTGACGGGTTGGTGGGGGAAATCCATCGGGTCGTTATAACCGAAGGCCATCGCAAGGAGGATCTGTTTTGCAAAATTCCTCCGCTGAACGCAGCCCGTCGAGAGCAGTTCAACTCGATGACCTTATTCGAGAGGGAGAGTGTCATGTATTCAACCGTTCTGCCGGCCATGTTCGAACTTCAACGTGAGAAAGGAATCTCTGAGGCCGACGGGTTCTTCAATGTACCCAATTGCTACCTGACTTTGTTCGATGCCGAGCGTGACGAGTCGGTGATCTTGATGGAAAATCTATGCAGCAAGGGCTACCGTATGGGTAACAAGTTGGAACTGGTAGACTATGACCATGCTCGGCTTGTGATGACCTATTTGGGGCGATTTCATGGTCTGTCGTTTGCCTTGAGGGACCAGAAACCGGAGCAATTTGCGAAATTCAAACTTCCCGACGTATTGCTTCCGACTGTCAAGGCTAACGAACAGTTGTTAACCATGTTTGGAGATGCACTGGAGAAAGCGGTTTCTTTGCTTGGACCCGAAGATGAAACGGAGAGATTGAAAATGGAGGCTTTGAGAGCTGAGCATGTTGCCGGGTTGGAGACAGCCTTGGACGGATCGCAAGCTGAACCATATGCCGTTTTAAACCATGGCGATGTCTGGATCAACAATATCATGTATGGCTACCAGGTAAGCGTTGTATGTCAGTATTAAAACTCGCTCGTCAATCAAAATCTACATTCCAGGACGGAAAACCAACTGAGCTGACGTTCATCGACTGGCAATTGGCTCGCTGCGTATCTCCAGCCCTGGATGTTCTCTATTTCCTGTTTTGCTGTACCAACGCAACCTTCCGGGGGAAGCACTTCGACGAGATGCTTCAGATCTATCATACCTCATTGGCGACACTGCTAGAGCAGATGGGAAGCGATCCAATGAAACTGTTTCCATTCTCCGTCCTCAGGGAGCAGTTGAAAACTTTTGGGAAATTTGCCATCATTATGGCCGCTTTCGATGTACCTATACTGTGTACGGATCCGGCGGAGATGCCCGACATGAATGGAGATTTGGCGGAGGGATTTGCCTCGTCTCCCGAAGCACAGAAGCGGTACGTTCAACGGATGGGTGATATCATTCGAGACGCGGTGAGGTATGGTTATCTATAGTGTAAGATTCGTTGCGAAATTAAAACGACATGATTGATGATTGCGTGGAGACTTCAATCGTATCACTGCCCTGGTCTTGTTTAGGTATGGAGAAATCCAACTTGAAGTTCAACTAACTTCCTGAATTAAATTATTCACTAAGAAGTTACTGCATGGCGAGTAATTACTGAGTATTTGATGTAAATATAGATCTTTGTAAGTGTTATGCTTTTTTTTACGTCTCTTTGAATCTTTGGTGTCTGCCCCCTGCTCAACATTACGCTAGCAGGTGTTATGAAACGTGCAGGCAGACTATTTTCAATAAATCCAGTCAGTTCATTTGCTTCGCTGACGACCTGGATATTGTCGGAAGAACGTTGCAGGCTGTTACTGAGTAGAACAACAGGCTGAAACGTGAGGCAGGAAAGGTTGGATTAAGGGCGAATACGTCGAAGGCTAAGCGCAACAGAGCTCGCACAGGCAATAGTGTGATTATCGACGGAGATGCGTTTGTGTACCTCGGATCACTGGTGACGTCGGATAACAACAGCAGCAGAGAAATTCGTAGACGCATAAAAGCCGGGTGTCGTGCTTATTTTTCACTGTTCGGGACATAAACCACTACGCCTAGTAATTTGATCTATTGCAGTATATCCCGTATCCTTTGTTTAGTGCATGTCAAGTTACTTCATCACTATTGAGAAATTAAGATGTATTCGGTGTTGTTACAGTTGCCATTCTTTGTTTTGTTGGCAATGAATCGACTTTTATTGAAACTTTCCGCTATTTAGGCTGTTCACCAATTCGCGAATTACTTTTAATTTTACTCAAACTTGACAGATGAAAAATAATCGATTAAAATCTCTTTGTGAGTGATCAACAAACTTTCGATAAGATGTCTGTCAAAATTGAGTTCCCTTCTGCCAGAAATATGCCAGCTCGTGTTGTACACTTAATCCATTTTTTTCCAACTATCAAGTTTAAGTGAAAATTAAAATTTATGCGCGAATTGTGACACTGCCTTAAACCCTTCAAGGAGTGAAAGCACTCTTCAAAAGCGCGCTACTTTAGAAGTCAAATCCAAATTAATTGCAAAGAAAACAAACAATGACTCCTATACTGACCAGACATCAGAACCCTAGTCCTAACCACTTCAAACTATAGAACATCAAGTAGAAAATGAGAATTCACATATATGAATACTAACCATGTTTTCCTTTGTCCAAGCTCGTCGGTGGCTCAGTTCGAGTATTGTCACTTTTCACAAGACATAAAATGTAATAAAAGCAAATATGTTCCCTAGTTTGAATTAAATCCGACTAGAGTTCGGTGGTAGATGTGATACCCCGTAACGCACCTGGAAAAGGCGATCTACCAACGTTACCGGTTGAAGTCGTGCTTACTATGGACTCAAGGTCTGGTAAACTTCCACCCTGTATTAGGTGTACCATTTTGAAGACGCCGAAAGACCGCTAGTTCTCTACGGGTACAAAAACGTGGACAAAGCACTTGGAGTTTTCAAGCGACGTGTGCATAAGGCCATCTTTGGCGATGTTAATGGCGTATGGAGAAGAAAAATGAACGACTAGCTTGCGCAACTTTACCCAGGTAACAAATAAGCAGGTCCAAAGCATCATTACGGCAGCCTATCATGCAATTAAGTCGCCTTAAATGCAACATAAATGCCGCGTTTGGCCCAATATACGGCTGCTATACTGCAATGCTATGATAATGCTTCATTAATGCAATTTTGCATTCGAAATGCTTATTACAGGCTACAAGCATTTAAATAGCATTTGAAATCTAACTTTACAACAGATAGCATTAAAGATGCTAAAAGATATCTTTAAATAATGCTAATATAAAGCTTGTAGCATCTGCAAATATAAGGCTGATTTACTGCATATGCTAATGCTTATTGATTACCTGGGTATGACGAAGTATCCAGAAAGCCACGAAAACTGGAAGGATACAATGGGCGGGGCACGTTGTAAGGTTGCTAGACAACAATGTGTTTGACTCGCATCCGGCCGGTACAAGACGCAGTGAAACGCAGCAAGCTAGGTGGTTAGAACAAGTGGAACAAAATTTAGGAAGTTTAGAGTGCTCGAGAAACTGGAGGCAAGCAGCATGAAACCGAGTTTCTTGACAAAACATTGTTGCGCAGTTGCAATTTTTCGAACGGACATCGGAGTAGCAAAAGTAAGTAATGAAGTGTGAAGTATAATCAACTCAGAATGACAAACAAATTTCGCTTGGAATGCCCATCAATAGAACCTTAAAAACATTATATGAGAAAGTTATGTCAAGATAATGGTCAAGATACGATCGGAACTCTAACCTTACTCGGTTTCTAAAGCGAAGTATAATTTCTAAGCAAAATACTACCAGAAGGCTAGGAGATTTCAATTAAAAATGATGACGGAATTCTTAAGAGATTTTACGTTGGATCGAATTAGAATTACTTGAAAAAATTTGTTGAAGTCGAATACAATTAAATTGAAATTTTCGTGCAATTTCCTTAAAAGTTTGAGTTATTTTTATTTATGATGACAATCAAGACACTCTCTTAATTTGAATCGGTTGTATTTTAATCATTAGTTAGTCGCTTTGCTAATAATATCTCAGAATACCAAACAGGATATGAGATGATTCAAAATCAGAATCTTGTACTGAGGATACCTGATACTGATTTTTGAGCATGATCCTTAAAAAATAACTGAGCAGAATTTACATTCTGCGATTAGCACAATCACTGAAATGTTCTCATAAGCCGGTTAAAGGGGGTCCACAGTTAAATTGCATCACTTTAAACTCGTCCTCAAAAACAAGTCTCTCAACCGATAGTCATGAAATATTCAGGGAATAAAATACAATGTATAATCTTGGTTCAGGTATTTCTTGTTTACTGTATTTCTTTACCAAATCCAAAAGCCTGAACTTTCTGCTTAATACCACGCATAACATTTTGTACAACGCTTGAACCGACATTTTTTTCCGCTTCCAACCATGACTTCAAAATTTCCTGTTCTGTAGTGACAACTTTAGGATGCCTACGAAGTTCGTGCTTCATTATAGCCCAATATTTGTCAATTGGCCGCAACTCTGCACTGCAAGTTAATTTTAGTTTATATTACAAAATCGAAGGTAATACTCACAAATCCATTCGTTGTTTTCTGCAACGAAACTGATTTCTAGGTTTTTTTTTCATTAGGGCGAAGAAGAATCCCTTAAAAGGTTTATAATGGCGCTGTAAAAAATAAAAAAGAGCGAGAGAGGAGAGAGGCTCTCAATGTTAGATTCGCCCTTTTGAAAAAAAATTCTAGATTTGTTCTTTTTATGAAGATACATTCGTAATTAATGGCACACGCGCAACTGTCAAAAGCACGAAGCTTTTGTTGACAGAGAAAGAACTTTCGAACATTGTACGAACACAGTACGAAGAGCTACTAATATTTGGTCACAAATTGAAAAGAAACGTCTCTCTGGTGGTTGCATGAATGAGTGAAACATCTACTTTATCGACTCAAAATTTAATTGACAAAAAAGCGGAACCACGTCCAGTGTTTTTTTTTAAATGTTTCTGATATGGGGTTCGAATCTGAATATTTAGAAAGTGCTGATTCTGAATCCGTGGTTGATCTCACTAGGCCACGCTGACTTGTGAGAATATGTTTGATTATTGAGCATGAAGTTGTAGCTCTCGACAGCGCTTTAATTTTCATTTTGGGTTAAATAAATTATTCCCGCCCATACCAGCAGAAACACCATCAAGCATGAGTAAGGTATAAAAGAGAAACAGCGATTGGCTGATCATCACGAAGTTCATTTTGTGCATTTTACGAAAAGGTGTAGTGATAGCATTTTACCAGATAAAAATCACTATGAATGTTTCATACAATATACGAGACATTTGTTGTACGTACAAAATTCATGTTTACGAAATGCGTGAAAGCTACTTTACAAAAATAAATTTTCAGTGTGGAGAGTTTTCGGGATTAAGATCCTTCGGTACGAAATTGACACCATTCGTCTTGTACCACTCCAGAACATCCTTGGAGTAATGACAAGAGACTAGGTCCGGACTATTTACAGTTGAAGTTGTCACGAAAGGCTTGCTCCGTTTACTACATTACCCCTGCCAAATCATGAATTTCTTGGGGAACTTTGACACTTGCTGTTTTCTGAAAGACTCTGCAACATCGAACTTGTCTTTCGCAGTCACATACTGGATGCCGGGAATTTGTTTAAAGTGTATTTGTGTGTACAGCTTACGCGCACGTGTTTTAGCTGTCTTATTCTGTTTTTCATTGCGGTTTGGAGCTTTCTGAACTTTGAATGATCGGATCCCGGTTCGTTTCTTGGCTTTCTGCATGAAACTTTTGGTCAAGTGCAGCTTTTTCGCAACATCCCGGAATGAACAGTTGGATTTGCGTTCAAAGGCAGCAACCACTCGCTTGTGATCCTTCACACAGTAAGTGACACTTTTTCTACCACTCAACTTCCGATCGACAGTTAAAAGTTCCTCAAAACGTTTATTAATGAATTTTTAATATCTTTCCGATGGCTCGGTGCGAAAGAAAAGGGTTGCGAAGGTGCATGTGCAAAATGTTCTGGTACACTTGCTGTTCCTTCGACTCCATTTTCAAAACTACGACACATTTTACAATGAAACTCACGCACTGTATACAATACACGCTGAGGTCATTTCACCCAAAATTTCGTTGAAATCAGCCCAAAGGGCGAAATATTACAGCTTATTGAAAGTGATGCATTTTAACTGTGGACACCCTTTAGCAACACTATAAGGATTCGATCGCATACTACCGTTCAAATGCCCTGCACTCGTTTTCAACTTACATCTTTCAATTTCACAGCCTGCCGCATTCTAACGGAACTATCAATACTTTCTCTTTATTTCTTCGTTTTAGCACTAAATTACTGTCCACTTCTAGAGCCTCTCATGTTGATGGGAAATTATGTGCTTCTGACAAATTTCACTAATAGGCTCTTCATTATAAAATGTGGACCTGTTTATTAATGGTTTAGAATTAAAACTTAACGGAAAATTGTGATTTTTCAATCAGTGTGTAAACATTGTTTACTTTGGCAACACAGCTGAAAAATCGAAAAAAAAAGTGAGAAATTTAGAACGATGGGTCAGATTAGCTTATCAACTCGCAGATAAATTTCTGCACAAATGGTTTTTGGAAAAGTTGTCGTTTAGAGAATTGGCAAAAAGCGTGTAGTACAATAAATCTGCAGGTTTCAAGATTGTTGAGAAATTGGGCGAAACGTGTTCTCTTGAACATTTATCGAATTTGGACGCAAAAAGGGGTCATCGGACCAGAAAAAAGAGCTAACAGCGGTACGCCTTTTGAAATCGCCTCAACCGTGTTCTGTTCGTGAAATTTAAAAAAAAAAAAAAGGGACATTAGCATCGGAAGTGTACAGAATATCAAGCGTAACAATTTTAGAACCTACAAGAAGCAGAAAGAACGCAAAATGACAGCTTCTTCAAAAATACGATCACGGAACATGTATGACGTTACCCTCCAAAAGCCAAATCGGTCAATTTTGATGAACGGCGAGACGTACGTCAAATTGGATACCAGTACACTTTCAGGGCAGCAATTTTAACGCTGAGTACAGGACAAACTGCCCTGAACTGCGTTCTATCCTAAAGATACTGGGCAATAATGAAGCGGCACTTAAAGAAATATGGGAGAAGCAAGCTCTGTTGACTGCTTCAAGATAATTTGGCCTACAGTACAACGAAAAGTTAAGGAGAAAGTTGTGCAGAATATCATGGGAGGTATCAAGAGAAAGTCAGAGCGTTCTTCAGGATTGAGAAGTAAATATTGTTGCCATGTGTACACAGAAAAAAATTAAGAATTTTAACAGGCACGTAAAATTTCTCCTGTTTAATTCCAAGCCAATGGAGTATTAAGCAACGAAATTGTTTGCAATCTTTCATGCGCCATACATCAATGTTTGCAGTGTTTCATACAACAGATTAGATTCATGCGTTATTTGGCTTAAATTTACAAGAAATATCCCATTAATTTTCACCATTCCCTTTATGTGCATTAGATAACGCCGAAAATTTAATTTTTTTTTTCTATCTGTGAATGTTGATTTTCATTTATATAAAGCAAACATATAAATTTGTTCGAAAATAAATATTTTCGTTTGAGAAACAGGTGTCCACTTTTTTTAATAACCAGTCTTTAAGATTGACTATAAAAAAGACTTGGATGGGCATAATTCTTAAAGAAATTGAATTATGCTTTCAAGAATATTGCCCTATCATGTTGATTGAAAAAAGAGATTTACACCGTCTTTAACTTGAGGTTGTACATACTGAATATTGAACATCAATTGAACCTAATACCCAGTGAACAAGAATTTACATTTTCCACAGGAATCGTACTCTCACACCATGGCAATTGCCTGAACGACGGGTGACGCCGCTAATCGCTTGTTAATCGCTAATCGTTCAGTGGAGCCCACTAAACCCGCACTGAGTCCAACATACTGAGAAGGAAAGACTTGATTCAGTTCCACCAAGAGATTTCCCACTTAAGTAAGATTCGCTAACAATTTTCAGCAGTATTTGCTAGTCACTCTGATCGGGACACGTTCTGAACATGAGCATGAAGCTTAGATGACCGCATAGTTTGAAATATTTGGGTGCGTCCATTTTTGTTTGCCGCAAGATTTTTGAAGGCTCAAAACAGCGACTGTGCTCCATGTTAGGTGCAGCTGATCATCGTTCTCGTGTCAGCGTGGGACTCAAATCAGTACTATTCAGGTTGTTTCTCCTGTAATAAGGGGGTTGGGAAGGCCCAACAAGCCGCCCTAATAAATTAAAAGTTGCAAATAAAACAGAAATAAATATGAACCGGAACAATCGACAAAGACCCAAGCGACGAAATAAGGACCATGATTGGAAACTCGGAACATAGAACTGCAAGTCACTCTGCTTTGCAACGAGCGTCAACTGCAGCAGAGAAATCCGAGAACTGGTTATAACTTTTTTCACACTTGACAGAAGTTAATCAAATTTTGTACGGTTCCTCTTTGTATTGTTTAGATCCTATGAGTTGGAAGTGAGTCAAGTGGAGAAGCGTGAAAAAAATTCTATTGGAATTCACATGGCGCTTGTGATCCGAAATGAACCGATCGTTGAACCTTTTTAGTACTCTTGAGATGGTTGAATTACAGATTCGCAGGATTTTTTCCAAAGCACGATAGGACGGCTCCGGTCCTGTCGTGCTTTGGAAAAAATCCTGCGAATCTGTAATTCAACCATCTCAAGAGTACTAAAAAGGTTCAACGATCGGTTCATTTCGGATCACAAGCGCCGAGCAGGAAGGAAACCGGGAGAAGCAAACGGATGGAAAGCTTAAGGGTAATTTCCCAACATTTCGACACGTGATGTAGCCAAAAAGATCGGTGTTTTGTAAAGTGACGTCCAGAAGTTCAAAGCAAGATCTGAATTACATGCAAACAAAGTTCATCATTTTCCAAACCTTTATGAACGATGAACATGGAAACGTTAACCAGATACAGTGGCTGTGCGATGGATGACAAAACATACGTTAAAGCTGACCTCCAACAAATGCTGGTACAGGGGGTTTACACCGGAAAAGATAAATTTAGAGTGGATGATCGTTTGAAGAAGAAAATGTTGAAATTCACTTTGAAATACCTCATTTGGCAAGCTCTCTGCACCAGTGGAAAGCGAAGTGAAGTTTTCGTCAGTGGTGAAATTTACATGACTGAATGCCTCCAAAAAAGTCTTTTGCCATTTTTGGGGCAGCACAACGAAAAACCACTATTATTGCCGGATACAGCTTTATGCCACTATTCTCAAAGCGTGCTGGAATGGTATGAGACTAATTCGGTGCATTTTGTCCTCAAGGATATGAATCCACCGAACTGCCCTGAACTACGTCCAATCGAAACTTATTGGGCCATGATAAGCGGGAGCTCAGAAAGAGCAAGGAGAACGTAAAGATTGGATAAACAAAAGCTACCAAATACGACTGTACAACCTAGCAAAGGAAAATAACAAGCTGATATCATATAAGTAACAAGTTTTGTAGTTATAGATATCCTTTTGATATCCGCTGTTATCACATAACAAATTTTGTTATCACCATTGGTTAGGTTTGTTATCACATGTTTTTTGCTTTTTGCTTTTTAATAAAAAAATTTTTTCTGATGTTAGCGTGGTTACAAGAGCAGAAAAGGTTCTGTTCATAAACCACGAACACTTATTTTTGAAAATTTTACACCGCCCCCCCCTCGCCCCTCGTTGACATTTCTCCATACGAAATTTTGTATGGAGCGTATACTTTGGTCTAACAGATTAACCCCCGAACCCCCCACCCCAGGAAGTATCACGTGGTTTATGAATAGCCCCGAATCCCGTTGTCGAACTGGTCACTCGAGTGCGTACATATTCAGATGTCTAAGCGAAGCCGGCCAGTCAATGTCTCCAGAAAGTAGTTTCGCTGCGAAAATTGCTTGTGCAATTGATCGTCTCACCTCCAGTGGTTCGATCAGTAGAAGACGGCACCGCTCCTCGTATGGTGGCAGGTTACTTGAATCACGCCAGTCAAGACATCGAAAAGCATATATCACATTTTGTTTTAACAGCTTCAATTCGGCAATCCAAATGGCATGGAAAGGAATCCAGACGACCGCCTTTGTTTCCAATATTGACCGTACAAGTGAGCAATACAGGGACTTGAGGCACAGTGGGTCACGGAATTCGGCAGCCATTTTGAACATGAAGTCCAGTTGACGATTGGTTTTGGCATGAATATCTTCATACTGCATTCGGAAGGTGAGTCCGGTATCAAGGATAACACCGAGATCCTCAAGGTGTTGTTCTCGGGTAAGGCAACGTCCCGATAACACATACTCAAATATTATCGGCTGGTGTTTTCGGTAACACGAAATAATGTTGCATTTTTCAACGATGTGTACCAATCCGCAAAGATACCCACCATGCATCAGGCAGATCCAAGCAGTCTGAGAGGCGTTTTATTATTTTATAAATTTTTGCGTCGTCAGCAAAAAAGAAGCGGCATTCCGAAGGTAACAACAACGAAACATCATTCAAGAAAATTGAAAAGAGGAGCGGGACTTCAGGCTTGCTCGAGAATGATTCCGATTCAGATGAGCCGAACTTGACCCACACTGAACGGTTCATCAAGATCTGAACTAATCCGCACTCCAAGATGAGACGCCGAATTTGTCCAGTTTAGCCAGAAGGATTTCGTGATCCACTGAGGCGAATGCAGCTTTCAAGTCCATATATGCAGCATCAACTTGTCAGCTTCGCAGGAACGTTGAGGTAAATTGTACCAAGTTCGTGAATACGGATCGTTTCGGGTCAAAGCGGTGTTGCTCTGTATTGATAGAATGTTTACAACATGCAAACAGGGAATCGTTCACAATTATCTCGACTAACTTTGAGCAAGGAGGTAATTTCACGGTAGTTGACCACACCCTTTTTGTCTCCTTTCTTGTGAATTGGAAACAAATAAGAGAATTTCCGTCATGTGGGAAGCTGCCTCTACTGAGCCGAAAGATTGAACAGCATTGCTAACAGAAAGCTAAGAATATCTGCACAATACTTGCAAGCCGCGTTGATATTCGAATACACTCTATAATTATAATCTGCACACATGTCTATAAATCAAATCAAAATTTACACATGTTTAAAAAACACTGACAGACATCACAACTCACCCTGTAAATCTAAACCATATGGAAGGTCCAAAGTGAATTTTGTTTTGTGTTGGGGCGTAGAACCACAGCGTCCACTGAGTTGAACTTTTGTGGTATAACCAAAGGGACATCTGAAACGTTGAGTTTTAAAGGGTAATTTTTTTAAATTTTTTTAATGATCTTTAAAAATATCCACAGACAACCCACGAGAAGTTCAATGGAAGAGAAATTCACCAGATGTGCAAAGAGTGCTTGACTAATAGTCCTCACTAAAATTTCGCTTGATTTCTATAAAATCTGAAAAATGGGTGGAAACTTGTCAAAAGATCAAAAAGCACTTTTAAGAAATAAGAAGTTATTTAACAGGAATAGATGCATAAAAAAGCTTGAAGTTCATATAAAAATTTGGAGAAAACTCACAAAGAACTGGAAAAACTGGAAAATACGACAAGCATGTCTCCAGCAAGTGGCTACGAACATTTTAACGAAATGCTATTGCAGTTATAAAAAATACATATGACGATAACAAAACCACAAAACGATTAAAGGAAAACTCATTTAAAAAATCTTGAACATGCCCAAATGAGGAAAACGAGTTGATCTAATGCAAAAATGGTGGCTGTTATGGTCATTACCCAAGTAACATTGCCAAAACCATCCAGCTTTATTAAGTTTTATTAATGTTTTATTAAAGCCACTAGAAATCAATTCGGTTTTATTATGGCAGCAAGAGGTGCCAACAGGTTTCAAATTTTAGTCAGGTTTATAAGAACCTGCACTGCTTCTTTACAACGATCTTAAAACCTTCTAAGATTCCTTTTACTCCTATTAAAGGTTTTATTTTGACTTTATAAACTGATAAAATGCTGTTTTAAAATGCCGTTTTAGGATTCATTCATATTATCTTATTATGGTCGGTTGAAAAAGCATTTTTAAACCATTTTGCTTCTATTAAATGCATTAAACAGCAAATTGGTATTGAGGAAAGCTTCCAAATCACCAGATAGTTTTATAGTAGCCATTGCGAAGATTAAAAGGCTGTTTGGCGAAATTGTGATTTCTTCCAATCGCCATATTGAAATATATGAAATAGTTGAAATGTGGAAAAACAAATACATAAAATTTTAAATGTAATACAAATACTCTGTAGATCAAAGACCAATTTCTGCATTCTTTTTAATAACCTTATTGAATTCCATAAGTTTTCAGGAAATTCATGCTTAGTTTATCGAATATTTTTGTTTCAATTTCGTTTTTGTTAATGTAAGCTCGCATAATTTCCGAGGCGCGTTAATTTTCAGCTCTTATCGTGCCAATATCTACCATAAAATTAAATGCGCATATGATTTGAAGCATAATACGCTATAAAAAAAAACTCAATTTGTTTTGGATATTTTGCTATCAAACATAATTTCCCGCAACACGAGAACTTTTTTCTTAGTCATTATTTACTGTTGAATGAATCAGAAGAGCAGAGAATCAAACAAAGCAGAACAAAATCACGATATCGCCGTGAAGTTTGACAGCTGTGGCCATTTGGTCCTATGCTGGTTTTGATGGTGGCCAATAGGTTTTATGATGGTTCTCAAGTGGTCATAACATCTTTCACGAGAACACTTTCAAAATCTTTATGGTCTCAGAAAGGTTTTATTAATTTGTTTTCACAACCGTCTATAGAGTGGGCCACTTTGTACACATTTCGGCTTTAAAGATGCATAGAAGAGGTGTTGGTGGACAAAACAGTTTTGAATGTAGTTTAATCAACAAAGCCGGGAGGAGTGCTATACGGCTGGAATAGAACTGAAATTGTTACTTGGGTAAGCTTAGAAATCCAAATGATAAACAAGAAAGACCATCGCGCGAAATTGAGCCAAAAAAATCAGCTCCATCGAGAGCAACTTATTCACGAATGCTTTCCCAAGATTGTTAACCTGAACCTGAATTGATAGGGATTGGAATTAAGTTAATCGTAATCAGCATTGTGTAGGCTTTGATATTAATTGATATAATGCACCGTTGTCGCCATCGCAAAAGTTCATCAAACGATGTCACAACATTGATTTATTCTTCAATAATATCCCAAAACCACAGGCAGTGCGTATCGTGTACTCAGCTCAATCGCGACCTACAGATAGCCGTATCTTATCAGATCCCGTAAGACGGCCCCCATACGCTTTTTGTAGTGCGTTTCGGATTTCTCATTGATCACAAAGGCGTTGTCAAACGTTTGCGATTCTTTGTACTTCTCCGCTGCCTCGTCCATATCGGGTAGGTCCTGATTTTCGATGCAGAGCATCGGAATCATGAACACGGCCATCAGGGCGCCGAATTTACCGCAAACCTTCAGCTGCCGCAGCAACGCCGTGTAGGGGAACTGTCGAGTCGCGTCGCCGCCAAGCTTCTCCAAAAGCTGCTTTAGTGAGTCGTAATAGATGCGAATCATTTCATCGTAGTGCTTTCGACGGAAGTCTTCGTCGGTGCAGCCGCATATGAAGTACAGCAGGTCAAGTGCGGGCGATACGTAACGGCAAATTTGCCAATCGAGAAGAACGATTCCGGTGGGAGCTCCTCGCTGGAAGGGCAAATATATTTAAGCTTTGAGGGTTGTGGAAAGAATGCAACGTACCTTGTAGGAAAAGATCATGTTGTTGATCCAACAATCACCGTGCGCCAGAATAGAATACGGTTCGGCATAATCGGGATGGAGAATAGTCTGAAGATCATCGAACATGGTATCCTTGAGTTTCAGCAGTTTTTGACGTGCCCTTTCCTCGTGAGGTTCCAGTGTTCCTAGGGCTCGATCCATAGAGATATTCAGCATTTGTGAGAACCCTGGGTTTGTTATCATCATTGTAGACAACGGATCGGGAACTTTGAACTGCTCGAACACTTCGGGTCGTTGATCTTTCAGTGCTAACGATACGGCATGTAGTCTACCGAGTTGGATCATTAGTAGTTTAGCATGCTCATAGTCAACCGGCACCATTTTGTTCCACATCCGGTGATCTTTCAGACGCAGGTCATCCATAATGATGACGGATTCCTCCTTAGCTTCATCAATGTAAGCCAGATAACACTGGGGTGCGTTGAAGAACCCGATACCTGTATCTTCGGTAACTCCCTTTTCCCGTTGGAATTCATACATAATCGGAAGAAAACTAGAGTAAGCCTGTACTTCACGATCAAATATCGGCATCGAGCCAAAATTATGGCGACGGGCATCGTTAATAGGTGGAATCTTGCACAGGACTACCATTTTGCGGTCTCCTTCGGAGATGGTAGCTCGGAACATTTCCGCCACAAATCCATCTCCCTTACCAGAGCCGGATTCGAAGCTGATCTCGAACTGACCTGGAGTGAAACCTTCCTGGGGAGCAATCCGAGCTACGGCATCGTACATGAACTGGGGCATCCCATCGGCACGTTTTTCGTAGGTAATACTGGGGGCAACGACATCCTGAGCATGCGCTGACGTTACTTCCGGTTGCGTTTCCACAAAAGTGACAGCCGAAGTCACCTCCGGTTGTATTTCCTGAGAGGCCACTTCAACGACATCGTCGGAAACGCTGAGAGCTACGGCTTCCACTTCAGTCGAAGGTTTAACGTCCTCCTGGGCTGTTTCCACGCTAGTGGATACCTCCGTTGGCGAAGGTTGTTCCGCGTTCTGGACTGGAGTTTCTTCGCCCATAATGCCACAAATGCTATCGAACCGAAATTTGAAACCGAACTAAAACCACTACGTCAATTGAAGCTGTTACTTCTCGCTCGTAAGGGGGGGATTACCATCAATGCGTGCTATCTTATCTCAAATACTGTTATCGTTGAAACAAAACGCAAAAAAGGTAAGCGGGCCGAGATGTGTGATTCCATGATTGGGTATGGATGACTGAGCGGTTTGGCAATAATTCGATGATTTAGCGATTCTCCCGAAAAGGGCATGGATATTGTTTTTGTTTTTTTGAGTGGGGTTAACCGGCTCATTGTTGGGAAACTTTTACGGGCGCCTTTACCGACTGCCCAAGTAACACATCTCTGTCATTATTGGTTGCAGCAACTTGATTGAGACTTAATTGAGTCACATTGCAGTTGCTTTGACTAATTTGCAACCAGTGTGCTACTAGGGTGAGCTAAATGAGGAACCGAGCCTTTGCTACGTCATCTAAATTAAAACTCTGAATACATCTTCTCGTTTATGATCTAATAACACGTTTGTTAACTCGTCCTTGTTCAGGTCAGACTCCTTGAACTGCTGATCTATTATCTTCAATACGACGTTCTATTCCGTTACCTCATATCTACTTATAGATGCTAAGAACTGTCTAGTTCTGATGTTCGTTTAACTTCCACTTAGGCCAGATATACCTCGTCATGGACACTAGTCAAGTATGTAAGTCTCCGAGTATTTATTTTTTAGATCTGTACACGATATGTTTATCATAAAAATCGGCTTTATTAGAACTTCGTCAATAAGCTTGGACAAAAATGCTGGACAGCAAAAGCTTAGAACGCTGTCAGCCCATTCGAAACCTTAACTACAATTTTTTCAACTGATTCCAAATAAATCCTTTCGCTAACTTTTCTCAGCTGCAACCTACAGATAGCCGTATCTTATCAGATCCCGCAGGACGGCGCCCATACGCTTCTTGTACTTGGCTTCGGACTTTTCGTTGATCACAAATGCGCCGGCAAAGGTTTGCGAATCCTTGTAGTTTTCCGCGGCTTCGTCTATATCGGGTAGATCCTGATTTTCGATGCAGAGCATCTGAATCATGAACACGGCCATAATGGTGATGAACTTGCCGCAGGCCTTCAGCTGCCGCAGCAGCGCCGTGTATGGAAACTGTCGAGTCGCGTCGCCGCCCAGTTTTTCCAAAAGTCGCTTCAACGCGTCGTAATAGATGCGGATCATTTCATCGTAGTGCTGACGGCGGAAGTCTTCGTCGGTGCACCCGAATATGAAGTATAGTAAGTCAGTTGCTGGCGATGCGTAAGAGCACATTTGCCAGTCGAGAATCACAATTCCGGTGGGTACTCCGCGCTAAAAAATCAAATTTGTTTGAACTTGGTAAGCTATGGGAATTATGTGAATTACCTTGTAGGAGTAGATCATATTGTTGATCCAACAATCACCATGCGTCAGAACGGAGTAGGGTTCAGCATAGTCTGGATGGAGAATAGTCTGAAGATCATCAAGCATGCTATCCTTTAGTTTTAATAGCTTTTGACGCGTCTTTTCCTCGTGTGGTTCTAGTATGCCTAAGGCTCGATCCATGGAAAATGTCAGCATCTCTGCGAGACCTGGATTCGCAATCATCATTTTGGACAACAGTTCGGGAGCTTTGAACTGCTCGAACACTTCAGGTCGTTGATCTTTCAGTGCTAACGATACGGCATGTAGTCTACCGAGTTGAACCATCAGTAATCTCGCATGCTCGTAGTTCACCGGCACCATTTTGTTCCACATCCGGTAATCTTTCAGACGCAGATCATCCATAATGATGACGGATTCTTCCTTAGCTTCATCTAGGTAAGCTAGATAACACTGCGGAGCGTTGAAGAACCCTATTCCCACCTCTTCGGTCACCCCTTTTTCCCGTTGGAATTCGTACATGATGGGGAGCAGTTGAGAATAAGCCTGTACTTCTCGATCGAATATCGGCATCGAGCCAAAATTCTGGCGACGAGCATCGTTTATCGGAGGAATCTTGCACAGGACTACCAATTTGCGATTTCCTTCGGAGATAGATGCTCGGAACATTTCCGCCCCAAAGCCATCACCTTTTCCGGAACCGGACTCAAAATCTATCTGGAACTGACCTGGAGTGAATCCTTCTTGAGGAGCAATCCGAGCTACGGCGTCGTACATGAACTGGGGCATCCCATCGGCACGTTTCTCATAGGTAATTCCGGTATCTAGAACAAGCGTTGATCTCACTTCGGGTTGCGTTTCCGTAAAAGCGACAGCCGAAGTCACCTCCGGTACTGTTTCCGGAGAAATCACTGCGACAACATCGTTGACTTGAACGAGAGCCACGGACTCCACTTCAGACGGGGATTTGGCCTCCTCCTGAACTTTTTCCACGCTAGCAACTTCCTCCGTGGATACCTCTGTTGGGGTGTTCTGGACTGGAGTTTCTTCACCCATATTGTAAGAATGCAATCAAACCAAAACACGAACCCGTACTGAAGACATTAGGTCGCGTGTTTTGCATCTGTGCCGCTTATCTTATCAAGTTGTTTTCCTAATCTAATCTAATTTAGTCCAACACAGAAGCTGTCAGTAGTGGCAACGATTCTGGACGTTGTGGGTAACAAGTATCCGGCGACGTTCCGCGATACGGATTCTTGAGAACACATCTTTCCATGTTCCATCTGATCTTGTTAAGTTTCTCCTTTTTTAAATTTTGGGAAACAGCGACACAAATTGGCATCTATAACAACTTGTCCACGCGCGACCTTACCTTATCAAGTTGTTTTTATCTCGAATCACAACGCAGACATGTGAGTGAGTAGGTTTGTACAATTATATGATCGCAAGCGATAACAGAGCGGTTAGATAATAATTTGACGATTGAGCTATTTTCTTGGAAAGATCATTGCCACCAATGCTTTGACCCGTTGGATATTGTGATTACTGAATGATGAGAGATTTTTTCGTTTCAACACAAATTTCTGTATTTTTTCCAAAAGCTCCTCAGGAACTTGAAGAGATTTCAAGTCAACTTGACTTGGAGAGCTTTTTATGTAGTCATTCACTAATTTTATGTGTGCACTTGCTTTGAAGGTGTTTAGAGAAGTTTGGAGGATTTAGAACTACTTCGAAGATTCAGAGACACTTTTGTTTGCAGAATTCTAGAATAATTTGTAGAGGTAAGACGATTTTTTAACGCAGGACTACGTTTCTCTTTTCTATAACGGGAATCATCTCAAAATTTTGAAAAAAAAAAGAGCGTTACGTTAAAGCGAAAGGTTTTTAAACGCTAATAACTCTTGTTCAACTGATCAGCAAAACTTACAATTTTTTCATTGGAAAAACAATTTTGTGCTTTTAGTATAAGTAGTTCAATATTTTACTCAAAAATGACCTACTTTTGCTCCCATACGAATCTCCGTATGCATGGGTTTAAAATATGTGCTTCCCTATCCGGGTCATCAAAAACGGGTAACAAATAGTTCAAATTGTCTTCTTTTATCCATTTCATTTAGTTTCATTCCATGATAAATACAAAAACATCCACAGCCCTTAGCTGCAAAGTTATTTTGCTTTATTGCCGGTGTCTGATTTGATAACTGATGCCCACGAAAGTGCATCCCGAAAGTGCGGTGAAGCAAAATTCATAAGAAGGGACGGGTCCAAAGCAAAATTAAAGAACTATTTTAACCCATCAATGTGTAATGATACGTATTAATTAGATGATACCATTCTATCTATAAACCAACGCGGTCCTACGTGAACTTTGCGGTTACATCCGGTTATTTTTTTTTTAATTCAGGAAACTTTAGATGAAGCTCAGAACTTGAAAGAAAAATGAACACAGATTTGAACCTTGAAGACGAACCGAGAGTTTTGGAAAAAAAAGTACAGAACTTCACCGTTAAATATAAAACATTCTGAGAACTAAGAAGACAATTTTGATAAAAACATAAAGAATTTAGGAGAAGTGAATTGAATTTTACTTATAAAATCGAAAAAGAGCATATACTCTATGCTCGTATTATGCGAAAATTCATATATTTTTAAGATACGAGGAGAGCTTTGAAACGATTCTGATATTTTTTATTATGCTTAGAAAAAAAGACATCTATTAAGTTCTCGTGATTTTGAAGAAGTTCAAAGGAGTAAACATGATTGATACTTTAATTTTTTTGAGAAATTAAGAAAACTACTTAAAAGTTCTATGAATGTTTAAAAATTCAGAGAACACTGTACATTAAATTTTATATATCTTCTAACTTTTTGATGAAATTTGTCAGGAGCAGATAACTTCTCATCAACATGAGAGGCTCTAGGAATGGACAGTAATTTATTGGTAGAACGAAGAAATGAAGAGAAAGTATTGATGATTTCGTTAGTGTACGGCAAGCAGTGAAATTAAAAGATGAAAGTTGAAAACGAGTTGAAACGGAAGGGCATTTGAACGTTAGTTGGCGATGGAGCACACATTCTTTTACCAAGCTACCCCAGATGCAGCGTAGTAATTTTTTTTTAATTTCAGAAGAATATCTGGAAACTTAAAAAAAAGTAGTACTGAAAGAATTTACTTTTTTGTCCACCTGGCTGCGGTCTTCAACAAATGCTTGGAGCTTGGCTACTTTCCACTTCGTTGGAAGTTGTCAATAGTTATCCCAATCCATAAGCCTGGCAAACACCTAACCAGTGCAAAAAGCTATCAGCCCCATCAGCTTATTATCCTCCATCTCAAAGCTATTCAAAAAGCTGATCCTCAGCCGTTCGCTGGAGTTCTCAAACCAGAATAACATATTCCTCCCAGAGCAGTTCGGATTTAGGAGAGGTTTTTCCAGTCCCCCAGTTGTCACGGGTTACTAACATCTTAAGGCGGACCAAGTCCGTTTCAAAAACATCTGCCATGGCATTGTTGAATGTCAACAATGTCTGGCATGATGGTCTTTTATATAAGCTGCATCGATTCAACTTCCAGACCTTCCTCTTGAAAATCGTCCAAAACTAGGTAGCAGATAGACGATTATAGGTCTTCCTGAGTGGTTCCTATTCCGTCTCCTAGGTCCCATATTGTTCAACGTCATCACGGCAGATGCTCCACCGCTACCGGGTTGTGGTATTTTGTCTATGTTCGCAGACGTGTGATCGACTTGCCACTCATCTGGACAAGGTCTCGAGGTTTGCACGTTACAACGAGCTTCTGTTTCACATCTAGATAACATCGTCCATCTGGAACTGGCCCTTGAAGCAATTGTATCTAGTCCCACGAACAATTCACAAAGTGCTCCATATCCAAGAGTCCTATACCTCTCATCAACAGAAGGTCCTCCTATCCTTAAAAATAGGCTTGCTATCCAGAAACAAATCATCCTACCGGTGATTGAATACGCTTTGCCAGTCTGGGAGTCATGCGCCAAGTCCCACCTTGCTAAACTGCAGATCATTCAGAATAATCTCCTGATAATGATTCTGAACAGTCCCCCGAGGACTAGAAACTCCGAGATCCGTCGCCTGGCTGGTCGTCAGGTGTCCGTTCTTCCAGGAAAACATCAACCCTGGCATCCAATCCAGATCATTCGTGATCTCACACGTTAGTTTTAAGTTTGTAAAAAGTAGTATGGTAGGTTATCAAATTCTTTCTTAATTAAAAATCAAACGCTCCATCTTGTTGGAAAAAAGAACTATCGATTGGATCAACCACCTGAATAAAAATTTCAAATAGATTAGGTTGACACTAAAGCTGACGGGCTCCTCTGGCTTACCACTTGAAGTGTTAATCATTTACTTACTTACAGTCCATACTTACAATCGAGAAGACAAATAAACACAGTTTTGTAAAGTTACCTTTTGTGCCAATCTTCTTTATCCGAACAGAACCGAAACCAAACGATCTTTTTCAAGACCTGGTCAAGGAGTTAAAATCTGCCGAGCTTGAGCTTTCCACTTAGTGAAGCCTCCTTCATCCGAAGGCTCCACCAGTTCCTGCAGTGATCCAGGATAGACCAATAATAGTAGTGATAGTCATAGTAGCCATTTTTAAGAAGTTCTTTGAAATCTGGGAGGGTTTTAGAAACATTGGAGAAGTTCTCAGAACTTTTGAAGTGCTCTTAAAACTTTGGAGAAGTTTCACAATCGTTGGAGAAGCGCTTGTAACTTTTGTAATTTAATTAAATTTTTCAGAACATTAGATAATTTCGAATAACTTTGAAGAAATTCTCAATTTTCACGAAGTTTTTAAACTGTGGAGAATTTTTCTAACTTTGGAGAAGTTCTTCAACATTGGAGATGTTCACAAACTGGAGAACTTCGAACTTTGAAGATGTTTTAAGAACTTAAGTGAATGTTTTCCAGCTTCCCCAGAGCTCTAACTTTTTTTTATAAGTTTATGTATGTGTTAGGCTCAGGCTAGTGTAACACTTTGCGAAGCCGATATTCAATATTATTATAAACAATGTTTTATTTTCTGGTTTTAGTAAAAGTGGGGTGCCAATTGCTCGTGGGCTAGCTCGAGGTTAATGGGTCACATTATCGTTTGGAAGGGGCTAGGCAAGTAACTTATTTAAGATATTATTTGCTGCTCATGGTTGCGACATCTACTAAATCGCCCTTTCAAGAACTAAAAGCAGGTGGGTGACCACAGCTTGCTGGGCCGGTACAAGTAGCACGGAAACAAAAGGATAGTATAACTGGGACACAATGGCTGGAAATTAACTAGAGTGGAGGGACATTACACTCTTCGATCAGACAAACTAAGGAGTTCGTAAATCGCTTGCATATACGGAAGATCACGCATTCTCAAAAAATCTCTTACCTCGCGGAAGGGTTATCTACCTCGGGCCACTAGGGTATCCAATAGTCATGCTCTGGAGGCATCATTATCCGGGCAATGCCAAACTGCGTGAGCGATGTCATCATAACCGGTTCCGCACCTACATAAATTGCTATCGACCAGATTAATTCTGTAGAGATGTGCGTCTAGCGAGTAGTAGTTGGGCATAAGTCTTGACATTTACTTGACCCAAGAGATTTATTTGTCCAATAGTTTTGCCAACTTTGAAGAGAACTCTGACGTACTAAGGGGAAAAATTCATCATATGAAATTTTTCTTTCAAAAATTTCGCCTTCTTGTGCGCCCACCTCCTCTAGAGAGTCCGCCTTCTCATTGCCTGGAATTGAGCAAAGTGAGGGGACCCACACAAAGGTAATCCTAAATGATCTTTCGACCAACGCATACATCTGCGCCCTTATTTTTCAAAGAAAATAAGATGAGTGCCTCGTTGTTTTTATCGACCGGATAGAATCAATAGAAATGAGACTATCCGAGAAAATGAAATAATGGTCTATGGGCATGTATAAAGAACTAAGATCTAACTTTGGAGAAATTGTTACAGATATTGAGAACTTCTTAAAACTTTAAAATTTTAAGTTAAGGACTGGCAGACAGCGATGGCTAAGCAACCAAACAAACTGCTGTGCGATGTGGCTAAGCAACCGGTTGCTTGGCAGCTGTGAACGCACATCGATGTACATGACAGTGTCCTGCCAAAAATCCACGCTCTTTCGTTCCCTGAAACGTGTGAGCACATCATACACGGTTGATTTGGCGATTTTCAACGTTTTTGCGATTTTTATTGCGGACCACGTTGGATTATCAACGTGGGTGTGCACATTTTTTTCTCTCCTCTCGGCTTCCATCTGGAATAACTTTTGACTCACTGCACGAAACACCGCGAAATTTATACCACAGAAAGTGGGCGCCTAGGTAAACAAACTGCCGTAAAAGAATTCTTGCAGCGGTCACTTTCCGTGCCACTACAACACAATAAGTGATTCCGGATTCTAACTGGACAGAACTTTAAGGAACTATTTAAGTGTAAAAGTGATATTTTTCTGTTAGAGAAAGGCCTATAAAAGTGATATTTTTCTGTAAGAGAAAGGCCTAAATGTCAAAGGTAAACAATCACTTGAAACCCCAATTGTACGTCAGCGTGAACATATTCTCACAAAGCGAAGGCGGCATCTGGTAGAGGAAACATGTACTACAAAAACTACGGATAATGCGGTTTGTTTGCGTGGATGTGTCATTTCATGAGAAATTTACGATTGTAGTCATTTAGGCCTATTCTGCGAGTTAAATGAGTCAAAACAGGCCATTGACAAGCCTATATCAATAGCAGTGATTGACAGTAGACAGGATGTCATGGGCCCAACTTGATTTGGGCCCGCTGTCAGCTGTCAAATAGAAGTCTAATCATGTTTTGGTTGTTTGTTTTGATGTGAAATACCTCAGAAGCGATCTTTCTGCTTTGTATGACGTGCACAATAAAAACGAGCAACAACAGACAAAACGTAAACGAGCAACAGAAGACACAACTTAGAATGTTGACATTTTTTTAACAGCTGAGCTTGCTGAGATGTTGTCTACGTTTGCCAAACATTTACGATTGGCAGATAGGCTATTTATATATAGTGTTTCGCGACCAATAATTGGCCTTTTCAGAAAAGCTGTAGGAAATTAGACACCTCAAATTAAACCATACGGCTTTTTTCAGGACCACCAATTAATTCCAAAGTGTTTATAATAAAACATTCTAAGGTATTCATCACTTTAATGCTAAAAAAATCCTAACGTAGTCTACGTCAACCACATGCGGTCGTGTATTGTACAAAACAACACTGTATTTTTCACAATTGGTCCTTTTTTTAGCCCTTCAAAATTGACCTAAAGTTTCGATTTTTGTAGACCTATCATAATTTTCCTTCTAGTTTCAAAATTAATCGATATTTACCTCTAAGTACATTCTACGTAGTGCCAGTGGTGGTAAAGTTTATAGGTACAGTTCAAGCGAACACGGAGGATAGAAAATTTAAAGAGAAATATGTCAAAATATTTTTTCCGACAGTTTCAAACAGTATAACTGTATTTGATAATTTTATTAAAGCTGCCCTTATTTTGAAATCTATCTGTCTCGACCCACATCCATCCCTCTAAACCAAGATTTCTTCGATACCTTTGGGATAATAGAATATTGCCATTGCCCCAAATCTCCTTTACTCCATTTATACTGTTGACGAAAAATAGGAAAAACTTCGTTAAAAGCGATTTTTCGATCGTAACTATCGCCTTCTATAGCACCCACTTTGCAAGCGAGTCCGCTCTCTCATTGCCCAGAATTGAACAATGAGATGGGACCCATACAAAGGTGATGATGAAATAACGCGAAGATAAAGCACAGAAGCTCCTGTATTTTCATGAGAAAATACGAGGAGTGCTTTACCAGCTTCAAGGAGCGAATAACCTCTATAGAACTAAGACTATCCATGAAACTGAAGTACTGATCCGGTATTAGTGAAGCAACAATTTCTAGCGTGAAGTGTTTTGTCGCCAATTCAGCGACATGTACGAAACAAGGAGCTTGAAGTATACGATTGGCGCTATAAATTTCATTAAAAATACCAAAGCCTGCTGACTCTTCTATCAAAGATCCGTCAGTGAAGAATGATTAAGTGGAATTAACTTGGCCAAACTTTGCAGCAAATATCACAGAAGCAATCATAGGAAGATGATGCTCTAGAATACAAACTAGCTGGGATACAAGCTACTATATTGAAGTCTAAGTGCACTGTAAATTTGCAGAACAAGCCGAAGAGCTTAATGGAACAAATTTTACCATGATCGGATGCCAGGAAGTGGTTCATTTTACCCGATCTCTCACATGGACATTTTTACATAGGTACAGTGCATTTGAGAGTATTATTGCTGGCGCCAATCTTCAGAACAGCATGGTATATGTGTTTCTTAAATTATGAGGGAAAATTGGGTAAAATGGACAATTTCCTGGAGTTAATTCTAAACGATGCCATCACCATTAGATTCTCCAGATAATTTTTCATGAGTACAGTGCAAGTGAGAACAATATTACTGGGGCCGATCTTCAAAATCGCATGGTATATGAGTTTATTCAAGTATGATGGGGAATCGGGTAAAACGGGCCTTTTCCTGAGGTCAACCCTAAACAAAACCAACACTGAGGCAAAAGAACTTAAGAATTTCATAAGACACGACTTATAAAATAAGATGATTTTTATTTCATAAACCACTTATGAATTTCTTATCCATCTATTATGCATTACATAGGCGCGACTTATGATTTCCAGAGCGTCGTTTAAGTTATCATTTTTTGTCAAAAATCAGTTTGACAAAATGGCGGGCCTTGTAAGCTCTGTATTAAACGAATAGCAGTTAATCGGAGTTATCGATTGTGTGCTCCGCACGGTTTCGGCAGGCAATCGACTTGCTACTTTGAATAAAAGTTCTTTTTTGTGCACTGTTTTCGAATGATTTGCTTTCGTTTGACACGGACCAAATTTGAGGGTGGTTGCGGCAGAGAAATGTCAGTATTTTCATATAGTTTTTGTTGCTTAACGCCTCTATATGCTATTTTAATTTATTCCATTCAAAGTGCCTTCAAAATTGCTTGCTGCGTAAAGACAGATTCTAGATTCTACTGGACGTAACCAGGCCCTGGAATAAACAGCAGGAATAATCGGAAGTCTAGTCGATGTAGCATGAAATTCAAACAGGTCATCTTTCCACTTAAGATGCCAGCATCAGCCAAGTAAACAACCCAGTGAACGAAATGAATAAACCGAATATGAATAGTATGAATGAGCGAATAAATTCCGTAAATCCGATTTCCATTCAATTAGAAAAATAAAATTCAAGACCAAATGATTAAATATTATACCAACAATCACGTTTATAGATCAAATTTCGTCCATTATTTAAAAGGTGAATAAAATTTGATAAATTAACGATTTTTGTGATAAAAATATTCACATTTGAACTGTGAAATTCGTATATCATGCTTATGAAATTCATAACAAGTTTGCAATGAAATTCATAACTAAGCATTATGCTTTTTATTAGTAAATCCTTATGTTATTCATCACACCTGAATATGGTTTTCATACGACAACTAATAACAATCTTAAGTGAAAACATTTTTAAATTCCCCTCCCCAGTCATAAGTTAAACTTATGATTTTCATAACAGATGCTTTTGTCGCAAATTCATATGCGATTCTTATAGAATTCTTAAGTTCTTTTGCCTCAGTGAACACCATTCAGGTTTTCGGAATTTTTGATTTCATAAGTACAGTGCAAGTGAGAAGAATATTACTGGCGCCAATCTTCAGAACCGCATGGTATATCAGTTTTTTCATGTATGAGGGAAGAATCGCGTAAAATGAACCACTTCCTGGCATCCGATCAAGGCAAAATTGGTTCTATTTAGTTCTCCAGCTTTTGTTTTGCAAATTTACAGTACCCTTGGGTTCAATATAGTAGCACCAAGTTTAATTTTTGTGTAATAATTCTAGTTTGAATTCAAAATGAGGGGAGAAATGGGCAAAATGTGACATCTAGTGTGATCAACCCTAAATGAGACCAATACCATTCCTCGCATTTTTTCCTATAAGATAAGCTATTGTTCAGGACTACTACCCTTCGCCGTCTAAATTAATGTGATTTTGGGTCCATTTTGCCCACTGTGCATCGGCTGGTGGCAACCGAAAAGTTTCGTCGCCTGTAGAAAATAGTTCAAGAATGTCATGACATTTTCGCTCCTGCGTGTGTTCAATTCGTTCGTAATGAAATATGTTTAGTGTTGTGGAAACAATACAATACATTTACCAACACTGGTAGTGACAACGAACATACAACTAAAAATGATCCACTTTAACCTGGTATCTAATCGGCAAGCCATTTTTCATTTATTTTTCATTCATTTCACACGAGATGTCACTAGTGCGGTTCATCCGAGTCGATTTTCTACGACGAATAGCGTCGTTGAAGGCGTTAACGAATCACACGGATTGCTTCTTCGTTGCCGTCGTCATCAAGATTCCAGCTTGGTTTTCACTTTCCGTAAAATCAGGACTAATTGAGTGTCATGATACCCTAGCAGAACCAGTTGTGGCAACCATGAAACAAGCAAGTCAAGTATTGTGGAGTTCGGAATCCCGTGACGATATATCGTAATAATTCATGTGATTCATGAATTGCATTTTTTGACCAAAGCTGATGAATCGTTATACATTTTATGGCGTGAATCGTGAAAACGAAACCGAATAGATATGCGTGCCCTATTCGGTGAAACACCTCAATCATCGGGTTATTGCCCAACTTGACTGTCATCTCCAGCGCCCCCAATCATCTATTTATTGAAGCTATCGCACGTTTCCGATAAGATAACTCATTGATAATGAATCTCCCGGGACAACCGAAGGAAAAAATAAATCTTCAATTGACTTCAGTAAGTTTTCGAACTTCAGTCCGACAACATACACGCACTATGGGTGAAGAAACTCAAGTCCAGGACACGGAACAACAGCCACCGTCGGTTCAGGAGGGGATCAAACCCTCGGCGGAAGTTCCTCAAAATGGCGTCCCTACCGGCATCAGCTACGAGAAACGTACCGATGGAACGCCTCAGTTTATGTACGATGCTGTAACTTGGATTGCTCCTCAGCAAGGATTCACTCCTGGTCTGTTCCGGATCAGCTTTGAATCGGGATCTGGAAAAGGCGATGGCTTTGTAGCGGAAATGTTCCGAGCTTCCATCGTCGAAGGTGGCCGAAAATTGGTCGTCCTGTGCAAGATTCCTCCGATCAACGATGCACGCCGTCAAAGTTTCGGATCAATGCCGGTATTCGACCGTGAGGTGCAGGCCTACTCAAACTTTCTTCCAGCTATCTACGAATTTCAAAAGAAGAAAGGTATAACTAAAGAGATGGGAGTCGGATTTTTCAACGCTCCACAGTGTTATCTGGCCTACATTGATGTAGCTAAGGAAGAATCCGTCATCATCATGGATGATCTCCGCCTGAAGGATTACCGTATGTGGAACAAAATGGTGCCGGTGAACTACGAGCATGCGAGACTACTGATGGTTCAACTCGGTAGACTACACGCTGTATCCTTCGCTTTGAAAGAACAACAACCCGACGTTTTCGAGCAGTTCAAAGTATCCGATCCAATGACAGCTATGATGACTGCGAACGATGGATTCACACAGATGATGCAAATGTCTTTGGATCGAGTCTTGACCATTTTAGAACCACATGAGGACAAGGCACGACAAAAGATCCTGAAACTCAGAAATACAATGTTTGATGACATGAACACAATAACTAAATCGGATATTGCCGGACCGTATGCTGTTTTGGGTCATGGTGATTGCTGGATCAATAACATGATCTACTCCTACAAGGTAATTTGTCAAACTCTGCTTCAGGATACTCAAACTTCATCATAAAACTTTATCTTCTAGCAAGGGGTCCCCACGGAAATCATTCTTCTCGATTGGCAAATTTGCCGGTACGTATCGCCGGCCCTTGACCTGCTGTATTTCATATTCTGTTGTACCGACGGAGACTTCCGCCGTCAGCACTATGACGAAATGATTCGCATCTATTACGATTCGTTGAAGCAACTTTTGGAGAAGCTTGGCGGTGACGCGACCCGACAGTTCCCCTACACGGCATTGCTGCGGCAGTTGAAAATGTGCGGCAAGTTCGGTATCCTGATGGCGATATTCCTCGTACCGATGATGTGCACCGAAAATCAGGACCTACCCGATATGGACGAGGTAGCGCAGAAGTTCAAAGACATGGAAAACATTGAAATGCCATTCGACGTGACCGCAAAATCCGAAGCCCAGTATAAGAAGCGAATGGGAGCCGTCGTGCGGGATTTGATAAGATATGGCTATCTGTAGGTCGAGCCTGGGCAGAGTCGAAGACAAGCGAAACGAGTGATAGATGTTGGGATATTATTAAAACAAATACAATCAATGGCTTAGAACAATGAGTTTGGCGTCATCGAATGATTTGACGAAATTGAAAATAAATGGGTCTGAAATTGAAACGTGAATAGTATTGAAATTTTCTTCACACTGTTTGAAACATAATATTAGAAGTGGAATCCTCACCACAGCCAATAAGGACACATAATGGCTTGTTTGAAACTATGTAGCTACACTGAAAATTAAATTTCGCTTATGTTATGAAATCGAAGGTGGGACTAACGAATATATTCGTTGATTTCTGCAACGAAACTGATTTCTACTTTTTGAGAAGCTACTTTCGTATTCTGGCTGGCTGACAGGGCTACTATAACTTCTAAAGCGCAATCAAGAGGAGTTATTCAGCGTTTTTTTTTTGTGTTTCTGTCATGGCGTTCGATCCTGTATTTGTGGAAAGAGCTGTTATTGAATTTGTGGTTGTTTTCACTAGGCCGTGGTCATGAGAAGTTACTTGATTAATGAATATTCAGTTATAACTTCTGACAGCGCTTCAATTTTAATTTTGGGATAAACCAATTATGCTCGCCCACCCCAGCAACATGTATGAGTTCGATAGAAGGGAAGCAGCGATTGGCAGTTTTTCTCGAAATTCAGTTCGTGCATTGCACAAAAAGGTGTAATTCGTCAGATGACAAGCAATATGAATATTTCATACAATTTACGAGACATTTGTTCTGACCATGTTTACGAAACGTGTGAAAATAATTTACGAAAATCAATTTTCAGTGTAGATATTTAGGTCTGTCATGCGATTCGAGTGATTCGAATTAGAACCGATTCGTGTAGAATTGATTCAATCAATCTAGCTCAGCTAAATCAAAGTAAATGCAATCTTTAACGATTCAACAGGTAAACAATAGGCTATGAGATAACATCCTCTGAACCTTTCAGTGTACGATTAGTTGCCAGTTTCACTCAATTCTGCCTTCTACGAATAGAATGAGAGCAGAATGGTAATTAACAGAATCAGAATAACTTACTCGTGGCAACGTTCTGGCGGTGTATGCGTATGAGTGAGAAATTAGTTGCTGTGCAGATCAAGGATGTACCCAATCAATGACGTCTATATAAGGTCTGGCCCAACGCACTGCTTGCTTGTGTTGGAAGCAAAAGTAATGTAAACATTGCCGAGCAGACGAGTGATGACGAAACACTGTTCAACTTTCTACGGGCGTGCGTAGATTCAGATTAAAAAATCGGTTGAAACATTCATTAAAAATGCTGAACTGTGGAAATAATCGTGATACAAATCCCATTTAATGAGCAGATGCATTTCTTCCTGATTACATAGGTAATTTATAGTGAGTTTAACTGTGTTAATTGAATTTCTGGCACATAATTTAATGTTAATGTGGTAGAAATTAGCTGGGACTAAAAATCGAGTAGAGCCAATTTTCCGTCATCGATAGACTGGAATCGGTTGAAAAATTACGGTCACAGTGAACAATCACGGAGCGAACGAATAAAAATATTGTATGACGTAGCACTTTCCGAGGGCTTGTGTAGCGTGCGTAAGATTAGCGCGGTGGTATTAGTGTTATGAGCGAATTTTGCTTATTTCACTAAATTGTTGTGGCAACTGGATCAGACCTTATATAGACGTCATTGGTATCCAATGAGGTACGATACATTAGAACCGCAAAGTTCTGAAAGAAGGCGTTGCTATGGCAGGCGATTTACTATTGTGTCATGAAGGGTTCTTCGTACTTCGTAACGGGCACAATCAATGGAGAGCATTACATGAAGGGGTGCATTAAAAAACGACTTCTACGTATCTACCGAAAGCACACTGCCACCCCATTGATTTGGCAGGCACTCTACTCACTATGCTGATGCTGCTTTGGAACTCCTCAAAAGTAAAAGGTTTTGCCAAAAAACGGTAAAACGTACCAAACTGCCCTGAGCTACGACCCATTGAAAGATACTGAGCAATCATAGGCAAAGGCGAAAGAAAAGCTGATTCCGTTGACAATTTTAAGAAATGTTGACTATGCGAAAAGTTACGGTGAAATTTATACAAAACCTCATGGGAAGTATCAGGAGTAGGGCTCGAGAATTCTTCAGAAATAAGCAATAAATCTTCAAATCTACTTGAAGTTTTCCGCATGTACATTAATCTCATTTTCAGGGTGTCCACACAATCTTAATATAAAAATTCCCGCATTTTTCCCGCATTTTTGCCTTATTTTCCCGACTGTTAAGATGAGTTAATATAAATTACTCGTAGCTAAATCTCTGAGCTCTCAAACTTTTTCTAGTTTGATTTACCACCAGACACTTTCCATTTAATTAGTATATGTCTTTTTGTGCGACAGAATGAGCCAATTTTCAACAAATGTTGTCAAATTTGGTAGCTCCTTCTTGGTTCTAGCCAAAATTTGTACAAACTATTTTCTATTCTCTGGAATCCGGCAAACAACGTCAGACGGCATTGAGCACAGCTGCCCAAATTCTTCTTTCACCATGTGTTAACACCCTTACAAACGCAATTCGCCAAACTTCAAACACATTCGCCACCACATGAAAGATAAGTTCATATCTGGCCTCACCTGTTACAGCCGTGTAGCCAGATCTTCTAAGGGCATCTTCTACGGTGGTTCAAATCGTGGTTTGGATTTATTTGTTTAGGCCAAACGCCAAAACATCGCTGCATCGCTGGTGTTTGTAAATTTTGTTTTATACCGTATCTATTTTGCATCATTTTAGAACTTATATAAGCTTTTAAGTTTCTTACTGAATGCACTCTTTAAAAATTTAATTTAATGAACTTCAGAATATCTATGAAGATTGGGTGGATATATCTATAATGAACATGCCAGAAGTTGATTAAACTTCTTGGCAGTTGAATAAAATAATCGGAAGTTTCCAGATAATCATGAAGTTTGCTTGCTGTCTTTCGAGAAGAGAAATGGTGGAACTTTAGAGATGTTCATTGAATTGCCGAAAAATTATTAACGTTTCTGGAAACTTGTATGAACTTCAACAAAAAGTTTGCTGATCATCCAAGGAATAGGAACAACTTTCTGGAAATGACGGGAACTTAGAAAATCAGATTTCGTTTCCCAGAAGTTGTTTTAACTTCCAGCAGGTACATATTCTGTGATAAAAAACAGAATATCACACATATTTAAATAACTTACGAGAAATTGAAAAAAAATCTTGGAAGTCGTGGAATTTCTGTGGAATAGTTAGCATTACCGAGATGTTGTTAAACCGTACAAGAACTTTTTATGATCTCCAAGATTGTGTTGGTTTCTTTATTCTCGTTTAGGTTGGGTTCGAAAAATTATCGAGTAGTAAGAAGTTGAGGTTCTTCTTAAAACTTAAATACCCTGAACTTTTGGGATGTTTTCGGAACGATTGGAAAGTTTCGCGATCACCTGGAAAGATCCCTGAAGTGCTAGGAAGCTCCCCAAACTTATGGAAAAATCCTTTGAAAATCCTTTCCTAAACTTTTCGAATGCTCAAAAAACCCAGTTTCCTGTTTATCTGGGACGTTTTCTGAAATTCTAGAAAGTTCCCCGATCTTGGGGGAAGTTTTCTGAAACTCTTGGAAGATCGCATGACTACTGAGAAATTTCCTGAATTGCTGAATCCCCTGAGCATCCGGGAGTTTTTCGAGCTTCTGGAAAGTTCCCTGAACTTCTGGGATATTTTCTGAATGTCTGGGACATTCTCTGAACGTCTGAGATGTTTGCAGACCTTTTTCTGATCTTTGGGGGAGTTCCATGATCTTTGTGAGCATTTCCTGAAGTTCTGAGAATTTTTTTGAATTCATGAGAAACCCTGAACTTCAAGGAAGTTTCTTGAACTCCTACATGTTCGCTGAACTTCTAAGAAGTTCTGTATATGTCTAGCAAGTTTCATGAAATTCTAAGAAGTTCACTAAACCTCTAAGAAGATCCGCAAACTGTTGAAAAGCACATGAATTTCTTGACTGTTCTCTATTGGAAGTTCACTAATTTTCAGAAAAGTTCCTTGATTTTTTTGGGAAGATCCCACATCAACATCTTGAGTAGTTCTATGAACTTCTGAAAAATACCCAAAATAATCTGATAAGTTTTTTAAACTTCTGGAAGCCCCTGAATTTCTGGATAGTTACCTGAACTTCTGTGAAGAACCCTTAATTTCTGGAAACTTCCCTGAACTCGTGGTAAGCTCCTTGAGTTTGTGGACAAATCCTTGAATTTCTAGGAAACAATCTGAATTTCAGAAAAGTTGTCTGAACTTTTAGGAAGAACCCTTAATTTCTGGAAAGCTCCCCAATTTTCTGGAAAGTTTCCTGATTTTATGGTATGTTTCTTTGACATCAGGGAGAGTAGCTAAACCTCAGAAAAGCCTAAGTCAAATCTAAAAAGTATACCGAGCTTCTGATAAGTTCCCTGAGTTTCTAAGTGTACTGAATTTACAAGATTTTTTTCGAACTTTCGGGAGATAATTTTTGTCCATCAGTTTCTTAACCTTTTCCGGGGCGTAAATACTGCGGGTCGTTAGTCTTAAGGACAGATTTGCAAAAATTCCTCAGGATCACCAACCCCCAAGTTTTCGTCGAGAGAACTAGCAGAGGACATACACCAACATCCGTTAGGCTGCAGTGCACCTATGTAACACTAAGGCCAACATATCCAGCTGCATCGCAACAGCTGTAAAAAGTCATCAGTTGACTCTAGTTGTCGCATAATGCCTAGGATCATATCCCTTGGCACGTTGAAACGTGGCAGAAAGTGCTTCTTGACATAGGTTGGCGTGGCGCTATCTATCACTCACCACCACTCAAACCAATCCATGGTAAAAAGTTTGCGAAAAATCCTCGGTCTCTGAAAAAAACAAAACTTCTGATCTCTGGATACTGTAAGATTGACAAGATGATAGGTTTTGGTGGGTTAACAACAAGAAATACAACACCGGTGCGGGGAACGCAAAGTTGGTCTGTTTTAGCTGGTTCTTTTTAAGTTTGCTGATGCAAATCAACTATAAAGATGTTAAAATAGACCACCGCTGAAGATGCTCTAAGCGGTACGTTTTAAACAGGCTGAACAATGAGATCGGTGGACCGAGTAAATGACAAAAACGCTACTCAAATCATTTGAAAAAGGTGTGAGAATGGTTCCTTCCATATGACAAAAATTCCCGATGACTTTTGAAATTCCCGCCTTTTTCCCGCATATTTCCCGATGATTTTGGATTCCCGCATTTTTCCCGCATTTCTCGATTTTCCCGAGTCTGTGGCCACCCTGGGCTTTTATTCTAATCATTTCAACTTGTTATGGCGGCTGGATGGTTACAATGATGATCCGTCACGCTCATGGCCGCAGTTCGAATCTCAGATGCAGGATTTTTTTTTTTGTGAACCATAAAATTTACTACCACTAATCAACTGCACAATCTCACGCACACAGTGAATTTTTCTAAGCAAATAGATATATTGCTTTTTTGGCCACGACCAATGTTGCATTTTTTCTCCAAGTTACGATTCATTACGAGAAATGAAACCAAATCATGCGAAATTGCATTACAATCTTGCTTTTTTATTTTGGGTGTACGCTAACTTTTTGGTTTTTACCAATCGGGCTGAAATTTTCTGACTTTTAATATTTTACTGAATTCTTCATTTTTGCATCATTTTTTTTTTAAATCGGTTTCAGGTGGTTGTACAAAAGCAGTGACACATAAGACATTAGGGTCAATATTGACCCGGATTTCAACCCTTCGTAGAATTTCGAATATTTTATTGAGAGTCCATCTTTATGCACCATTTGAGAGGTTTTGGTCTCATAAATAAATTGGATAAAAAAAACTGGTTGCGGTTACACACACACTTACAAATTATTCACGGGCTCGGTTAAACAAACGTTAACCAAACTTCAACCGACCCCAGCTGCCTATTATGCCGAAATATCGGTATAGCAGTGTTTTAAGCCGAGGTTCGGCTTTTTATCTGTCAATCGCCATGCGCCATATTGTTTTCATTCGCAAATGGAGTCAGTCGTATGTTTTTTGTGAAACGGTAAAATTTGCACTACATCAATTACCTCCTCAGCAATTTGACGCCGATTCACCCCGTTCATGACTGTTTTTTTCCTCCCTCGGTTGCGCCCTACGCTCTCCAAGTCTTGGTTTACCTGATCCGCCCATGTAGCTTGCCGCCTATTTGTACCAGCCAGATTTGACGCAAACACCATCGTTGCAGGGTAGTGCACCAAATATACAATATTTCTATGAAAATCTGATTCATAATTTCGAATATTTACACCCAATTTAACCGAAATCTCGGTTAACCTCATTTCTGCTTGTTTCGAATTTAGACCGATAAATCTGTCTGCTCATGTCGAGATTCCTAGCTAACGGTATTAGTTTTCAGTTTAACCCAAACCGAGATTATTGGTTTACACAAAAAAAGCCGAGATCGAA